>PVJX010015259.1:0-43089 GCA_004027295.1 Dolichotis patagonum
TGTATATCTTGTGTTGCATCTGTTTCTTTAGTAACCCCTGACTGATATAAAGAATAATGGCAAGGAATAAATGTTGGCACACGTGCAGAACAGGTGTGTTTTTCTCCATCAATATTTTGGGGCCATGTTTGGTTGGCGCCACAGAGGGAGACTCCACAGATACATAGGGTGGACAGTAATACCTTTGCTGTCTACTTTGCTGACTTAAACCAAGTGAGGTCAAATCCCGTAACACACCTGACATGGACACCACTTCTTCACAGAAGCATGCAGTATACCCAGGACAAGACCACCAGCCAACGTTCAGTTGAAGTAACCGGTGAGGAACTTTTCAGGCTGTCCAAGGTTTCCTACTCTGAGACTGGTCACGTAGGGGCATTGGCTACTGTCTGTTCACTGAAGAGATTTTGTCTTTTGCAATATGAGAAATGAACACCTTGATGAAGTATGTTTATGCTCTCAGATCTAACAAATATGTGTCCTCCTCCTTCTTTTTCTTCTTCTTCTTCTTCTTCTTCTTCTTCTTCTTCTTCTTCTTCTTCTTCTTCTTCTTCTTCTTCTTCTTCATCCTTCTCCTTTTTTTTGTATGCCTTCCTTTATGCTCCAGACAAGCTCCAGACAAAAACATAGTACTATAGCAAGGATGTAGGTAGAAGATTTCTGCTGCACCCAGAATAGATACTTAGACCAGTTACAGGTTTCTCTTTTCCTTTAATTTTGTCCTTCTGTTTGTCTTTTCTCACCTTTTCCAGGTATTCTTCTGTGTTGATACATATCCACAAATAGAGAAAACAACATGAAACGTTATGTAATTAACTCATCACCCTAACTTCTTTTTCAGGAAGAATGAATTTCTGTGCAATTGACCACATTCACACTCATATTATGCTTTAAGGAATGTTTTCTTGTTTAGTAGTATATTGTTAGAGTTAATAATGTTTACATTCCTTGTGTAAAGTTGGCACATGTGCATAACACCTCTTAATTCATTTTTCATCCCTTTTCCTTCCCTGGTCCTTCCATCTCTATGTCCTCTTCCCATTTGAAAAAGATCTGTCTCCCTACTTAACATTGTCTATCTTTTATTTTGCCTTTTGATTTATAATTTGGGTTTTTACAGAAGAGAAGCCATGCCTATTATCTCATTTTTTTATTTAGTAAATCTTAAAGCAGTCAGTGCTAAGACAAATGTTCTGAATGTTTGGAAGACATACCCATCTGAAAGTACCACAGAAATTATACCCTCTGAAAGTACCACAGAGATTTACCTGCATATATTTTCACCTAAAGAAACTGCATTCCACTACCCAAGTTCATGGCATACTACCTACCAGACTCACTGGAAGCAGAATGAGGTGGGTGATCTTGCCTTTATAAGTGGTTTAGTTTTGTTTTATGTTTAGAGATAATAAAACAGTACCATGGGTAATATACAAATATTGGTGAAAAAAGGATGGGACTTATTTAACATTCTCAGATATATAGTAACACATATTTTGTCTGGTTAAAAAAAAAAGAAGGGGAAATAAGATTATTAGGACACAGTTTGTGCATTTTTGACAAACAACCTGAAAATATACATACTTTGCCAGGTCTGTCAGAGTGAAATACCTTCCGAAATAGAGTTGACTGTATTTCATGTGTGTTACACTTAAAAATGGAGTGATTTTCTGTGAAATATGATTTCCAAGTTTGGAAGTCATTATGCACAAATGTGTCCCATTCTGCGGCAGACAGCCTTCCAAGGGAGAAATTGATGGTCTGAAGATAGAGACGCTTGTTGCTTGTTGAGCTCTCCTGCTCTTGTCTTTGTGATTCAAACGGCTCCATCCCGACATCTATTTAGTAACTCAAAAACACTTCCCTAACACTCATTCTTACAGACTCATTATTCTTCCGAGTTCTCCTTTCTTCTATGGAGTAATTTCCAGACATGAGTCCTCTTCACTCGCTCTCTCATTGCAATTTAAAAGTTTGTGGCGTTGAATTTAATTACTTTCATCTTCAATTATCACTCCCCAACTCCATTGAATAACATCAGTAAAAGATGAAATGAAACAAAACAAAATAAAACAAACAAACAAACCAAAATCTGAACTAAGCAAGAAAACAGAAAATGATGCCCCTTCATGATTAAAAGAATTTAAAACCCTGGCTGGGGTCACCATTCATTCTGTCCTTACAGCTTTCTTTCCCTTGGGAAGAAAGAGAATGATACAGAGTGCAATCTTTGAATTCCACTTTTTGTGCTCAGCTTAATACACGTGAGACAGATCTAGACTATTGATTGGTTCTTTTCGATTGCTGAATAGTGCACCATTGGACAGATGCAGCCACAATCCTCTTATCCCTGCCTCAATTAAAGCAGGTGATCGTGTATCCAGGGATTTTACCTGCCAAATTATTTTACCAAAGTATTGTTGAAAACCAGCACCATTTTAATGTATTGATCAGGATCAAAGTCAAGCTGAAGTTGAAAAAGGTGTTGGAAAGAGGAAATGGCAAAAACAGATGACTGCTTTAGGGAATTGGACTGTGGCATGGGAAGCTATGGAAAATTACAATCTCAAGGAGATATAGGGTAAAATAGATTTCTTGACTTTTGTTGTAGGAGGATAAGATATATATATATATATATATATATATATATATATATATATCTACAGTCAGCAAAACTGTGTAACACAGCCAAGCTCATGGAAAAATGTTGAAACAAATTTACAAAAATATTATATATTAAAAAGCACTAGCAAATGAAAAAGATATTTAACACAATATGCTTCAAAGCATACCAGGTTGAGTGCAGATTACTATCTGTAAATGTAGCTTGGTGGGAAGGATTTCAGGGAAGGTTTTGCAAAGGAATTTCAAAGAACTTGCAGAACACAAAAATAACAAAGCAGTAAACATAGGCAAGATGCAATGTTTGACTGTTGATGTGGACCAAAAAGATAAAAAGAGCATGAACAGAAACTGTGTGTAGCTCTTTTTTCTTTCCTGTTTAGTATGTTCAGCTACATTAATATATTTCGCATTCCATTGCTATTATTTGGTGGCATAAAATGTTCATCTCTGTCATAAAATGTATATGAACCAATGCAAGGCACACTGACATTGTTTCTCCACTTACCAATTCCAAATGAATTAATTCATGATCCAGAAATAGATTTGTGTCAAGAGCAACAATGATGGCAAATATATGAGGGAGAGGTGCTGGATGGAATGAGGTCCCAAATAATTTAGCATCAGAGTCCAGCCCCTTGGATGCGATTAATCCTTTAACTATGAGGTCACCATAGGAACCTTCTGGATCCACTCTGCCATCTAATAAACATTCGGGAACTTGAAGAAGATCAACTTTACTGATGAGTGTTTATCTGAAGCAATTTTTCAATTGTGGAAACCTCTATCTGCCATGGGACTTGCTGTCTCATAGAAGTCACCGATACAGTAGTATAGGCATAAGCAGGGTAAACTCCAAAGAGTAGAGCCATAAAGGGTCTTGATAGATGAGCTATCGATAAAGGCTATCGGTAGACAATTTCATTGTGGTCCTCTCAAAATGAAGCCTTCTATTTTTTCCATTGTCAGCCATGGATCTTGTTGAGGTATGAACCATTATGACCTCCACTTTGTCAGCCAGAAGCAGAAGGGACATGAAAAGTACAAGGAACCGATCTAGAAACAGTGGCCCTGTATCACAAGGGTTACAGAAATTTAGAGGATAAAAGTTGTGTTGAAGTTTATCATAGAGAAAGGGGGCAAAAATGTATACTCAGTCAATGCTGACCATAACTTAAGCAGTTCTATTTTTCTTTGACGTATTGGAGGTAAAATCTAGAGGCTTTTCCATGAGATATCTCTTTGACCCCTTTTCTATTTTTTATTTTGAGACATAATCTCACTGAGATGAAAAGTAGTTCAGATTAAATTTAAATCAAATCTTCCTTCCTAAGCCTCCCAGGGTGTTGGTATTACGAGAATGCGTCACTACATCCAGCTAGGCATTACATTTTCTTTTCTGTTTTTCTGTGATCTAATAACTTCTCTGTTCAGCTGTCAGTGATACACCCATTGATACTATGCCGATGCAGAATCAGTCTGCTTATGCATTGATATCACCAAGTACACAAAAAGTTTAAAGGAAAAAAGGGCTCTATTCCTTTCACCTTTGAAACCAACCCTTTAGACTACTATCTAGCTACTAAAAGAAATGACAATGAAAGCCTACTGGGTGGATGAATTGATAGATGCATAGATGGATGGAAAGACAGATGGATGTGTGGGCGGACTGGTGGGTAAATGGATAAATGGATGGATGGATGGATGGATGGATGGATGGATGGATGGATAGGTGGCTGGAAGAATGAATGCAAGGATGAAAAGTGAAGAAATGACTGAGTTGTATTCTAGTTTATGTTACTTATTTGAGCACACTTATCCAATTCTTTACCAGACATGCAGTACAATTGGTTAAGCAAGAAGGTGAAGATAAGATAGCAGAGCACGCTATTGTTTGATGAAGAGCCAACAGAACTGCTAATGCATGGACACATAGCAAGAAGGAAGAGAAAAAGGCACCTTATGAGAAACAGTGCTGGGCTCCAATGGTTGCCCAGCAATTTGCTGCCTATAAGGATTGAGAGTGTTTCCTTCCTTACTCTTCAAACTAGTTCCATGGTGCATCACTTTGGTATTACTTATGAGCTTCTTAAAACTGTAGAATCTCAGGGTCTACTTCAGGTCTCTGCTGAATCAGAACCAGAATCTGAATTTTTAACAGATGCTCAGTGGATGGGAATGCACATTAGTCTCTGAGGCTGTCCAGCCTCTAACTCCAATCCTGCCTGGATTTTAACCTCCTCTGATATAAAACAGGGAAGAAACAATATACTTCTGTGACATGAAAGGCATAAAAATAATGCAGAACAAATGCCTAGCACAAAATAATTAAGCAAAGAATAAGAATTAAAAAGATTCAAGATTCTTTCTCTCTGGTACTATATTTCTACTCTTAACTCCTGATCCTATGAACTGGACATGTTTGACCAGCCATGCCCCGCTGCTGTGATGTTTGTACCTTCGAGCTAGCTGACCATAGACTGAACCTCCTGAACCCTGAGCCAGATTAAATTCCCATATCTGTAAATTGTGTGCAGCAGGTATTGTGTTCTAGCTAGCAGAATAACTGAGTAACATAGGTTAAGTTTTTGTCTGCTAGGAGATTGTAAGAAAAGTTAGGGATTATGTCTTTTTCTGAGAATAAGAATAACAAACAATAGGAAATGCTTGTTAGATGATGGAAGACAGAATGTAAGAAAAATTTCAATCTTTTTCTCTTTCTTCCTCTCCTCCTCCTCCTCCCAATCTTCCTCTTTGTCTGTCTCCTTATTGTGTTCCTCATCCTCCCTCTCCATCTTCCTCTTTCTGTGCAACCCCATTGAATTAGGCACTAGGGTGTCTACATTTATGGTTAAATTCAATTAACACTTACAGGACACTTGACAATGTCTAAGTACATTTTTAGGTGCCATAACTATGTGAGATGGTTGTTAATATCATCCTTCTGGTAAAGGCCAGAGATGATACCACATCATCCATGATGCATAGGACCTCTCTGACAAACCATTTTCCAGTGCCAAATGCTAAGAATGACAAAAACCCCAAGAAATCCTGAATTATGGTTATGTTCATGCATCTGTTTTTACAAATAGATGTTTCTACAAATGACAGTTTTTTAAGTGGAGATCTTCCAATAGGGACTCACATTAAAATATACAGATGTCACAAAAACAGTAGCAAGTAGAGTGACACAATGGGCTTGGGAAAAAGAATCAAAGAATGAATAAGAGCTTTTGCCAAATAATCCTCCCTTCTATCTCTAAGGAACTCCTATTCTATTTGTGGTTCCGCTAAGAAAATTACATTGCTGGTGTGATGAGTAAGCTTGCTAGTGTCAACTAGATTGGCTTGGGAGTTGTCCAGGTGATTAGTAAAACACACTTGTGGTTGCATCTGGGTGGGTCATGGAGGTGTGACCTTGGGTGCTATACCTGGTCCCTGGCCCCTCTCTCTCTGGTAATGTTCCTGGGCTCCAGCACCCAGTCATGTGCAAGGAGATGTTTGGTGTGCCATGCCTTTCTGCCATGGCGTTTCTACCTTGGATCCAGCCAACCTGGACTGAACCTCTTGGGACTGTAAGCCAAATTAAACTACTCCTCCTTTAAATTATAGGTCTTCCAGCTTCGAGAAAATTGCCTATTACATATCAGGCATTGCAATCTGTCAGGAGATTATATGTAAGGGCTAAAGCTTAAAGCATCTGATGGTGCAGATGAAATACATGATAACACAAAAGGAAACTGTAAATCAAGTACTGAATGAACATTTTAAACCAGACCTTCTTTCCTTCCAGGCACAAAACACTGTTAATGGTTGTAATGCTCAACTAGATTTTTATCTTGAGTACTTGTTGAGGGACTATCAACAGGAGAATTCTTTCATTTATAACAAACGGTCGCATTAGTTTTCTGCAGTAAAATGCAATCTAGGTCATAGAAACACTTGTCAAAAGAAAAAAATTGCCTTAATTTATCCCCTCAATGTTGTGTCCAAATTTCCCCTGCCATTCCTCTTTTTATTAATTTTATGTTTGCTACCATGTATTTATAAGCAGAATTCTGTCCTGGAATACATGTATCTATTTACCAGTAAATCAGTAAACTGTAAACATGACTCTACAACAAAAAATGTTGTTGCAATAAATTAAAAAACGAAGCATTCTAGGTATCCCGAGAGAGTGCTTTGGGAAGGTTATGTTGGCCGACTCCAGTCCTGTACTCATCAATCAGTACTCTTTGCTGGTTTATGATCTTTGCAGAGCTAAGTATTCTCCTTTTTCCTGCTCAGCACATCTTTGCAGTAATAAATAGGTAATTGCCTTTGTTCTATTATGTTCTTTCTAGATCACTCTTTGTGGTAATCACATATAAATCCTTAGGATTATGGCTTCTGTTATTATTTTCTTCACACTTTAACGCCTCATTCTTCTTTTCTCGGTGGCAAAGCATAAGAAAAATAATCACCGCAAGCATGGCACAGACACTTTTGCATTCTGTCCACTGTATTGTATTTAGGACCACTAATTATTTTATTAATGCTGGAAGTATACTTACCATCTAAAAATTACATTATATTTCTCCCATCAATGACTCTCCAGGAAAGCTCCCACTCAGAGAAACAAATCTACTTTTAAGTGCCATTGCGCAAGGCAAAGGGCTCATAGTATTAGAAGATGAGATAACATTTAAAAATAAGATATTCCTTGGATAATAATTTGCAGAATTTCCTTATAGAGAAAAGTAAAGTTTCTCCACCGCAATACATACAAGTAAATTTTCAAAACGTGAAACAGTACTAAAGATGCATTAAAATAACAGTGAAAAGGAATCACATTATTTTAGGTAACACTTTACTGATGCGTAACATAATTTCTACCAAATAGTCTGTGTGAATTCCTTAATAATCATCAAATCACTATCCAGCTCTTCCTCGGACACTCTTTTCACATCATGCATGATGGCCTGTTAATGGAAAGTCTTAATGTTACCGAGGAAACCCTGAAAGTATTAAGTTGCTTGGGCAGATTTCGCTCTACCACTTAAAGAGCTCTCAAAAATAGGAGTGCTCTCTATAACAAAGAGGAAGTGAATTAGATAGTAAAAGATCCATGTGACATCTATAGCTTTCATCTGTATTTTCTGAGTTTCCTCTACCTTGTAGACTTACATTTTAAAATTAAATGCCTTCTTTCCCTGTTCGTTTCATCCGAGGCAATTGGCTGTGATGGTTAATCACCCCTTTGACGGATCAATACCAACAAGTAGCCCAGGAGACGTAGAGAAGAGACATGCATCCCTAAGGTGTCTAGCACCCAAAGCCAGGTGAGGTCTACGGGTTGTGTCACTTTGGAGAGAAGTAATGCCAATACTATCAGAGATGGGATTGGTGCAACATTTTAGGTGCCAGGTAATTTTGAAAATACGTATAGAAAGAAGATACCATGTAACTTAAGGTTGAGCAATTGACTTCTCTTTTTCAGTGACAAAAAAACATTCAAACTGATTTATCCCAAGACCTGTGCCCAGATAGGGTAGATGTTCAATCCTAGATGCCTAAATGTCGGCGATGACTGTGTGCTTCTTGATTCTCAACCCTAATTCCTTCTGACCGGCTGGAAACCCTACTTTTTAAATCCATTTCTTTCTTTGAATTAGCTAGGCTTGTTTTCTATCACTGGGACTAATAAATAAATCCAAATTGACAGCTCCTAATAACTAATTTCAATATATGACCATTAGTTAGGTGAATATGATTTACATCAAATTCATTCTCCATCTGGTTCAAAGCACTGGGCTGTTCATTTTCCTCTCAAACAGAAACACAGAATGTTAATATTGTTATAAAAAAAAAACTTACCCTTATTGGAGGCCTTGCATTAACAGCTGTAAAAGTTTCAGATGAAAATTCAGAGTGCCTGTGTGAATAAAGAGATTTCCAGAGGATGACTCACACCAGGAAGCCTCAATAATTTCATTAACAGAGTAGGGTTCCATCCCCTGAGGGGCCATAGCTGTAGTTATGAACACAATTGGTATTCTGTCTCTCGTTCACCACCAGTAGAATGAGACAGATATGGGTATTAAGTCAGAGGCTGATTAACGGATGTCCTAGGAACCCAAAGGGGAAGAATGATTAAAAGGTAAACTCGTTGTGACATGTTCCAAATGAGGCCACACCGATGTGGACCAGGATGGATAGGGGTTTAACTATGGGGTGAAATTGAAACAGCCCCTGTGTGGCTAGAGATCACCAAATTCTCAAGAATTAGCAACACACACAGATGATGGATGAGTTTTGTAAACAACCCAGGACAATTGATTTGTATGCAAATGTTTTTAATGACCCATAAATAAGTAAGTGTAGCTGATGGGTGAAGACAGACGGATATGTTTTATCTGGGGAGATTTCCCTCCACGGCACTGTAGTTTACAAACTTTATTTTCCTCCAGACCTCTGGCCTTTTGAGGTTGATCGCTGTAATTGAGAACTGGACCAAAAGAACACATATATGCATTGGTGAGAAATGAACTCGGTAAATGGCAGTTCTTTGAGGTCAACTCTTGTAACCTGAACCACATCCCAGCTTTCTTTTAGGGACAACATTCACAATCACCCAAGGAAATTTTCAAATGTCTTGTTAGTGCTTCCTCTATGATGAATGATCAGAGAAGAAACATTGAAGATTTATCCAAGCTCACATCGCATATGAGCTTAAATCGAAGAAGCGCAAGATGTTAAAATCCTAAGCTGCTCTCCTTGTATATACAATACTTGGGAGATCCTAAAGAAAATATTGTCCCGTGACAACGAAATAACCAGATAAAAATGTCAGACTTAAAAAAGCATAAAAGACTGCTGATGCTGATGACCAGATAATCATTAATTGTTTTTAAAACCTGCCCTGCTCACACACTAGAAGTGGTCTAACTAGCTTTATGTTTTAGTGTGCAATCTTAGGATCTATATTGCAATCTTTAGTAGTGTTGCTTCACAAGTAAAAAAAATATTATGTCATTTTCTTGATTTGTTTTTCATGCCCATAATGTAAGGAATGCTTTGGTTTATTTATTATTGAATCCTTTGTACTTTAAAGAGGAAAAAGAAACAACAGAAAAATCAGGAAGTAAACAAATCAGAACAAAAAAAAGCCACATGACAACAAGAAAAATAAAGAACAACAATAGCTACATAAGTTTTCAAAACAAGATGACAGGAATTTAATAATGGTTAAATTGTTGTTATATTGTGTATTGTGTTAAATTGTTGTTATAGTGTATATTGTGTATATTGTATATTGTGTATTGTGTAATGGTTGTTATATTGTGTATTGTTATCTTCAAAATAGTTGCCCAGGTTACCAGATTCAGGAATAAAACAAAACAGTAAAATAGAACAAAACATTAGATTTCAAAAACAAGACAAAAGGAAATCCCCCACAGTTGCTAGAATGCACATTGTGATGCTCCAAATATATGCTCAGACTACCAGCTTTAAACCTGCAAAGTCTATCAAACAATACAAATATTATTGTTGTTGTTGTTGTTATTATTATTATTATTATTTTTACATCAGTTGCTATCATCTCAGCCTGACTTTTTCCAAATCAGCCCATTGCTTAAGGGGTGGAAAGGGTTGCTCTTCTTCTCTCCCAGCCTACATATAGGCTGGCTCACAGGAAGGTCTAAGTCTCTTTAAAGAGTTCCCCATGGTGGATGCCCCAGATCATATGAAGCTGTGTTTTTTTTGTTTGGTTTATTCATTATAAAAGTAAATGAAGAGAACAATTCTAATTAAGAAGGCATCTATTTTTTTCAAAAGCAATTAACATTTGTTATGTACACACACAAACTTCCCACAAGAAATGCAAACATTATGTACTATATGTATGTACTCATAAACTAAAGTGACAAAAAAGAAATTGTTATGGTCTGTGTCTAGGTGTCTCCTGAAATATTCATGCAGTCTGGAGGCAGCCATCGAGAACTTGTGATTGATTCATGGTCTAATGCTGGAGTTATGGGTGTGAGTGTAATACCCAGTGTAGGGTGAGTGTGGCCTACATACGCTATAAGAGACAGAGACTTTCTCCACACACCTTCCTTTCTCTCTTGTTGCTTTTGCTGTCTTCCACCACCATGAACTATTGCCCCCCTGCCATACCACCCTGCCTTGGAGCCAGCTAATTATGAACTGAAACCTCCTCAAACAGTGAATAAATAAACCTTTCTTTCCCTTATTGTGGGTATCAGGTTTTTTTTTATCTCAGCAAAGTAACCAAGACAGAATTCATAAACTTTAGAAAGCAAACCATGGCTCATACTATTTAATTCCATACATGATCTAATGTTTTAGGGCTCTTTCTAAAAAAATTCCTCAGCTCTTGGCTTTATGAAAATCAATATCTCATCATTTATATTTACCTTTTACTACCATACCCATGACTTATATGAGTTATGGATGTATTTGTTTACATTTCCTCAAATTTGTCTGCTTTCCTCTATTAAGGTACAGGGTTTTTTTTAATGATAGTGCTTGTCAAATTTTAATGTTTCTATAAATCATTGGAATGGTCTTGAAAATATTGATCCTATATGAGCAATCCTGGGGCTGAGGTTCCATATTTTCCAAAAACCTGCAAGCACGTTGATGTCATTTCTGGTTTTGAGAAGAGGAAGGCTTCAATTGGGGGTTCCCCAACTTTCTGAGTCAAGCACCAGCTAGTAAACATTGTAGGCCCCTTGAACTGGAGTACTTTCTGGTTCTGACTCAAAGCAAACAGGGACAAAGCAAATTCAAACGGAGATGGCTGTTTCAGCTAAGTATTGTGTACGGTCATGCAAATCCGAATTTTATGTAATGTTTATGTACTAGGAAACATTAAATTTAAATTCTTTTCCAAACACTGAAAAATGCAAATGATGTCATCAGCTTGTTAACGCTATGAAAACAGGTGAGTAGCCGGACTTGGCTTGGGCCTGCAATTTTCTGATGCCTGTTTTAATTGACTGTTGGATATAAGGCAGAGCTGCCTACAAGACAGGAAAACCTCCTACAGGCAGAAGCAGTGCTTTCTGGCCCAGTCCCAAATGCCTTCTGTTGTTTAGAGAACAAGTCAAAGATGCAAAGGCACTTATAAGCAATATTAGCCTGGTGGTTTGGGCCACGTTTGATTCTCTGTGTTTATTTTCCAGATGTCGAGTTTAGAGCACATATCTACCATCTTCTCAGCTCATGTCCCTTGAGTTTTACACTGTGGATCAACGGGACATAGGAAAAACATCTATCAAGTTTTACAGAGATTAATCTTTGTCTAATAATGGCTTAATTTGGACTTCAAGAGATGACAGTAATTTCTTCTTATTTGATGTCACGATGTGTCTTACAGTTACCATTATGAGAAAAAAAGATAAACTTCTGTGTCAGTCATTATTTTAAAATTTTGAGCCTCAGGTATGGTAATTTTCATGGGGAAAATGGAACATTTCTGTGACACAAGATATTTGGGGGGCCTCTTACATTTTGAGATGAAGGACTTGTGACAAGACAGTGTCACAAGGGATAGAAAGATGACAATTATGGTCCTGGAAATCAGGTATGATATAACCCTTCATGAAGTCTCTGACACCATGTAATAAAAATTGGGCTTTATTATGTCCTACTAAGAAATTGAAAAATAAAAACAAACAAATGAAAAACAAACTCTCATTTTGACAACTCCAGCCCATAAATTTTAAGACACATGTTAATTTCACATCTAGCCTTTCAAATCAATGAAGTGTAATATCTACATCTCTGCTCCCTATTTATGCAAGAGCTGTCTAATCTTATAGTTATGTGAAATGATGATTAAGATAATAGAGTTGATAATACTGATTATGGCATCCAAAGCATATCTATTTTCATTGCTTCATTTCCTCCTAGACTGTCTAATAAGGTTATTTTCTGATGAGAAACCAGAGTATCAGACATGGACTGTCTCATTCACAGTGGCTACATTAGATAGGAAATTCTAGCTGCTAAAACAAATAAATCCAAATATGTGCGATGGCTCCAACGTGATGAAAGTTCACCTGCTATGACCCAAATGACCAATCAGGTGCTCCTGATTGGTAGGTAGCTAGCATCTTGAACTCTGACCCCTGGCTTCATAATGAAGACACCATCTTCTTTGTTCAGAGCCCAGGTTTTCTGTCTTGTGTATTCACATCAGCAAAAATGAAAGAAACTAGAGAAGCACACGTGGAAATGTCTTATGGGGTCACCCAACACTTGCCCTCATATTCCTCCAACTGGAAACGAGTCATGTGACATCCAAGCGCAAGGGAAGATGGGAAACATGTCTACTCTCAGATAAGGAAAAAGAGCTGGGTTCTGTGCTTCTTACTCAAATTGGAATCCTTTTGTGTTATTGCCCTCTTTCTCTGAAAGATATCCTCAGCTTTTGACAGTTTACACTCTCCAAATTGTATCCCAAAGGGAAATGACGGCTCAGAGGAATGAGTCTCCTTTATAACTCAGTAGCTTCTTTTAATTTCACTGCCCTGGGACAAGCAAATCTGACTTTCATTTCCTGTGAGTTTATTATAACAGTCTTTAAATTATTCAGAGTCAGATTTCTTCCCACGCTGGGCATATTATCTCTGTTTTAATCTCCTAGCCCATTGAAATGGCAAATGGAACCTGTAACGTTTTAGAAGTTTGGAATTGTAGTGTAAGGGACCCGATGACAGTTTAAATTTGTATGAAGGGAGAAGATGCTGAGGGAAGGTTACCCACTGGGTTTCATATCCCATCCACACCGCAGGTTAAAAATTCTGTCACGGCGCTAGGAGCAGGTGAGGTCTAAACAGCCAGCCTTGGAAGACACTTGGCTCCTTCTCACCGGCGGCTGGCAAAACAGATGAGGCTGCTAAAGACACTAGAGTGTTTTTACCTTTTCTTTTCCCCATGGTACTTTCCGAGTACATTTATGTTTCTGGCTCTGGATCGTGGAACAAAAGCTGTGGTTGCCAGCCAGCGGAGACTCAGCCAGGTACATCGGCAGAAACACTTTCCTTTGCTTCATTTTGTTATTAAAATGTCCCAGTGACAGCCTTGAAGGCTCAGCTATCAGCCAGCCTGGGCTGCAGCTAATCCTGTTCGGCCTGTTGCTTTGATTTTTTTAAATCGTGAATCAATTATCCAGATGTCTCTGTAGGGCTCCGTGTAGCCACAGAGTGTCTCTTCTGGGACCAACAGGACAGCTTTAGGAACATAAAATATGAGGACTCCAAATGCAAATGTTCATCTAATAAGTAGAAAATTCTAGAGAGTCCACACAAAAGATTGGAAGAACTAAATCATAATGATAACTGAGCAAAACTGCAGGGCAGAAAATCAACACATAAATACGGGTTGCTGAAATTCTGTACAGTAATAGTGAACTTTCCAAAAGAGGACATTATAAAAAACAACCTCACAGTGGCACCGAAAAGATCATTCAGGGTCTTTTTGTGCAAAACAACCAAAAGAATATCCCAGATAGACTAAGGGAGATATGGTTGTGGGTGTCTATGCCAGGGTTCTATAAACAAACAGAGCAATTTCAAGGGCTAAGTAAGAAGGATGAGACAATGAAATTTCATATATTTTTGAAGCAACTATTGAGTGTCACTTACAAGGACCACTCATCTGTCTTGAAACACATTTTTATTACTTAATTCCTGTTGGTGTCAGATATCTCTTTTGGGTATCTAACCGAAGTATGTAAAGCATTGTGAGACTCTAACTCTTCCTGGAGAAGGGGTTCACTGGTTTCTATCTCAAAGTAGGTAATTTTAGGGACAGACGTACTCTCTCTAAACTCCAGCAATGCAAACTGGTTTCAATTTTACTAGAAGGGCAAAAAAGGTACCAATAGAAAGATTTAATTTTTGACTGATTTTCTATCATTTGTACAAAGACATACACACAGAGTGATTGAAAAGTGCAGTGGGTCTTTAAATGAAAGAAAACTTACCACAGGAGATGACCCATTGCCAAGGATGATGGGAAACTGAGGGGAATTATGCTGAGTATTTTGAGAAAAATTAATGGCCATGCATTCTTCACTGTAACATTTTTTTTTATCTAAAACTTTGTTGTCTTCTGTTGGTCACACCTTGCTGGCTAACAGCAGGTTATGAGAATTTCTGTCAAATTAAAGTGTTCCAGAGCAATACTTGAATACAAAGTATTCAAGCTCGTTCCAAAATGAGCTTGAAAGATGAATGTGTTGAGGCAATTGAGGACATGGAGGCAGGTGCAACCACGTAACTAAAAGCACTGCACAAATAGGGCTTGCAGAGAACTAGTTAAGGAAGAGGCACACTCTTCTGAACCTATCACAAATGACCGGACAGCAGAATCACAGACATCATCCCAGGCATGAACGGGATGTTAGTGTTTGTCAGAGTTCAGGTTCCTGCATACAACCAAGGCATTAATTTTTGACTGAATCAGGCATTCAGTCCAGAACTGACATGCAGGTGTTCGCCTGGAACATAAATCAATACACGAGGAGCCATAAGTCAGAGAACAGAAGTTATCCAGGACCATAAAGCAGCCTCAAGAAAAGTACTAAATATTTGAGAGCAAAGTCCATAGCTTAAGATTTTTCTGAAAGCTGCCTTAAAATGTAAAGATAAACTGAGGAAATGCTAATGCTAATAAGATACTGAACTCCACATACCCAAAATACCAACTCAATCGGCACTTAATTATTGATGACACATTTCCCATGCATTTTTAAGGTTTTCCAAATGTGGTGTACATTTGGGATTGAAAGCATATCTTAACTCAAGTGGTCTTGATTTTAGATAGGTGATAGGACGGTGGTTAGTGGCTGCCATATTGGACCACACAACAGTGAACATGGTGTGATTACACTGGTTTCTTTGTGGATGTTTAGAAGGTAATTCTGCCCATGAAATGTTGCTAATGCAGATGATAATTAATGGAGAGAAAGCAGGTTATGGTAAATGTTCATCAAGTCTTTTCCAGAATCGAGTACTCCTCCCTACGATGCTAATTCCTCATCGTACTTGGAGTGGTAAACAGAAAACTGGAATCCGGTGACTGTAGCACCTCCCATGGAAAGTAGCTGGATGGTCCTCCAAAGGTCAAAGGAGGACCAGAAGGCTGTCCTGAACAATTATGTGCCTCACCATTGTTTATTCAGCAACCCAGGCAAGACCTCTTTCCTCAGATTTAAGTCTTTGCCTAGGCAAATGCAGCGTGCTGCTTAGCAGTCAGTCTTTAAACGTTTTGCAGGTTCAGAGATTCCATGCATGACTTTAGAAAACAATTCCATTATTTAATTATTCACAGAGCCCAACAGCTCTCCTGGGTATCTAATGGAAGTCAGCAGGGAAATTCTAAAGTCCTTAATTCTTTCTTCAAAATTGGCTCGCTATTTTCTGTTTTAAAATTCATGACTTTGAGAGCCATAGCACTTTGTTTAAAGGCTACCAGCTATGCAAAATTTGTCACAATTTTGCTGGAAGCACAAAGACATGCCTGTTGAAAGTTTTTATTTTTTTCACAATCAATTGAATCATAAATCAAATTACACTGGTGTACATTAATTTTTTATGGCATATATATAAGAAACAGTTCCTTCAAACAAACCCACGATAACAGTACAAAATTTTGAATGATGAGGATGAAACTGTGAAATTTCATCTATTTTAAAGCAAGTTTTCAGTCCCACCCTGCATATCTTAGTTGATCTCTTTTTGTGCCACCTCAATTTTATTTCTTAATTTGTGTTTTTCTTTTCCTTAAGGTACTAGCGAATGAGTCCAGGGCTTTCAGACTGAACTACATCCCGAGCCCTTTTAAAATTATTTTTAATTTGAGACAGGTTCCTGTTAATTCACTAATTTCCCCAACATGAGCTTAAACTTGAGATCCTCCTACCTTAGCTGCACTGAATGGTGGAATTACAGGCATTCTGTTTCATTTCTTATATAATATGTGAGGGATTTTTGTGTGTGTGTATGTTTTCCGGGTTTTCCTCATCGATCTCCAGCAGAGAGACCCAAACCATCAACAGAAGGTGTCACACAGAGTCAAGACATCTGATCATGCCTGCTGCGAACCTGGGAAAGGGACTAGACATCTTAACTTCTAGAAACACACAGTGAAAAAGTTAAAAGCCTAGCACATCCGGGTTTTAGAGGTAAACCACACCTTGGTATTTGAAAGTACATACTGCTCGTCTAAGAGAACTCCAGGTTCACACCATGCTTCAGGGCATAATCTTATTTCGAAGTGGACATTGGTATTTCACACATGCTCAGCACCCGCCTGAAGACAAAGGCCAGGAGGAAATCAACAAACCGAGCCCATGGCTCAGGCCAGGGGTTTCAAACAGCTCGGCTCCAGGCCAAGTGCTGAGACATGTGTTATTGAAAGTGCTCACCACAAAGCTGCGGAGAGAGAGGACGCGACTTGAGACCATTCTCTTAAGTGAAATACACCAAACTCACAAGGGTAAACACCATATAGTCTGCCTAATATGAGATTTGATAAGAGTATATAAGACTTTATGGTAAGCATGAGTCCCCATCTCACAGCTTCGAAGTCTTTCAAAGTTTTCAATCATCAGTTGGAATGGTTTTGTTTGACTATATCATACTTGATGATATGAATAGCAGTTTTGAAGAAAGCAAAACATTATGACAGCTATTGCTGATTTAATATCATCCTTCTTAGAAGTCCTACCATGCTTTTTTTGTTCTACTACCATTAGTTCTATCACATTGTGTCTTATTGGAATTTGAATATGTGTGATAGCTCAAACAAATTTTTTTTCTTTTTTATCAAAAATGAGATATTATAGTACCCATTGAACTTTTTCTGTTATTCGGTTCAGAAAGCCCTGTAATTCTTTCACTCTATGCATGGCTTTATACTATTGTGTTATGTTTGATATTATTGTATTTGAAACTATGCTCAACTATAGCAGAGTTAGAGATATGGTGTTAACTACTATTGATGTCCAGTTGACTTAATGTAAAGTACTGTGTTGCCTATGTTGTCCTGTTCTGATCTGCTCTGTACTGCCCCCTTTTGTCTTATTCTCTTTCAAATTAAAAAAAAAAGTAGCAGGAGCAGCACAGAAGGAGAAAAGCGGGGTGCTGTGTGTGTGCCAGGGTGGCCACAGGACACCAAAGTGCAGTCGGGAAAGAGGCACTCACTGGAGCAGGTAGGAAATCTCAGAGAGGGCAATGTGGTACTTCTGCTTCACAGACCAGGGGAGGAGGGACCTCATCCTCTGACTTTCTCCCATTTCCTGTCCCTCACTCATCTAAGTTACCTCAAAATCTAACAAGGTAAGAGAAGGAATATTGAAAGAACCAGATGCATAATGTAAAGTTTTGTCATAGCTACACTTCTATTGTTGTATGGTGTTTGCACCCAGGATTTGTCAGCCAATAAGTGACCCGCCCAGCCTATGTAGTTATTTGTTTATTTATCTACTTTTGTTTAGTTAGCTCTGTGATACTGAGAGTTGTATCAAGGGCTTTCACACTAAGCTACATTCCCAGTCCTTTATTTTCATCTATTTATTTATTTTTTTGAGACAAAGTCTCGCTATGCTGCCCAGGTTGTCTGAAACTTGTGACCCACCTGCATCAGCCTCCCAAGTAGCTGGGATTAC
Organism: Dolichotis patagonum; assembly: GCA_004027295.1. Classification (NCBI taxonomy): domain Eukaryota; kingdom Metazoa; phylum Chordata; class Mammalia; order Rodentia; family Caviidae; genus Dolichotis; species Dolichotis patagonum. Next base: position 18,308 of record PVJX010015259.1, read on the forward strand.
AGGTGTGCGTCACAACTGGCCACACTTTTAAAATGTGGGGGCAAAAAGCTAGGCAAGTGTTAATTTTGATGATATTTGGCTTTTCTGGATATATCCATAGTACCATTCCAGCATGTCATCAAAATTAAATTTTTAATGATGGATTTTTGTATATCTTTTCATAGTATGTCTTTGAAAGATAAGAGAGGTATTACAGTGACTGCTAATGCTTGGTCTAATAATTGGACTTTCAGCTCTTTTGCATTCTGTTAGAAATTGAGGGTCTTTGTGTACAGCTTAAAAGTCCTGAGCAGTAAGTAGCATGTCCACCCTTCTCTTAAGTATTCTTTTAGTGATGTAGAACTTCTTAACATGCAAAAGAGATTAAGACATAGAGCTATGTATAAGAACAGAAGAAAGCCCACTACATAAAGTAATGCAAAATATCACTGACTATAAAGAAACTACAAAATAATTAGAGAAATCTTTTTGAGAACAAAGCAAAATTGTGATCATATATATTCCTGCCATTAAATGAATATTTAATTTTAATATAGTATAGTTAATTCATGTAATATGATAGCGAAGTGACATGTATGTACTTCTCTAGTACTAAAGATAATATTTTAAATTTTCTAGAAGTATTCCTAACTCATTTGAAAATCCTCCTACCAAATGCAGCGCTGACATGGGATTAAACTCTTACCAGTTAAAGTTTTAGCTCTGATTAAGACAGGCTTTCAAGTTCATTTACTCTTCATTGGAAAGCATTTAATGTGTTGCCTTTTTCTCCTTTTTTCCTAAACAGAATGATACCTAAGATTACAGGGGACCTTGAAATGATCTGGCTTTATAAGTATTTTATTGAATAATAATCACCAGCAGTCATTTGCCATGGTGCCCTTTTTTTTTTACCATAATTAAGAATTCTTCCATGAGCATCATTTGCAAGCTATTTATTGAAGTATTAAATTTATCCCTTGTAATGAATCATGGTAGGCAGCTTTCACTATCACATTCAAGGTCATGCCACTAAAGATCTAAAGACCTCCACTAAATGCCACCTCTTAAAAGTTTCTTTGCCTCCAAGTGTGTCACCCTGGGGTCCAAATCTTTTAACACATGGGCCTTTGGGGGAACAGTCCAGATCCAAACTATAATATGGATCAACTTTCTCATGAAAATTACCAGTGGTACTTGGGTTCACAAACTTAATTTTCTTCCATAACTATGGTTGCAAACCAAATTGAGAATGGAATCCAATTCCCCCATAAGGTCAACATCGAACGTGTTATGATTTGTATCTAGATGCCCCCTCAAACCCTCATGTGGTCATAAATTTTTTTCAGAGAACTTCTCAGGGACTGAATCTAGAATGTGTGATTGATTTATAGTGCAATGATGGAATTAAGGGTGCTGGGACTAACAGGTGATTGTTGGATCAGTCCACTGACTGAATTGGCACCACCTTAAACCCAGCAGTCTTGATAAGACAAAAGGTGCAGAAAGAGACTTGTTTCCCCTCTTGGCTTTTCTGGTTGCCTTTCCTGCTTCCATTGCCATGAACTGTTTCCCCTCTGCCATGAGCCACCCTGACTTGGAGCCAGGCAATTACGGACTGAAACTCTACAAACTGTGAGCTAAGTAAACTTTTCCCTCTTTAACTTTGGGTGTCAGGTATTTTGTCTCAGCAAGAAACGTAACTAAGACATTCACCATTGGACTGATTAAGTTGTCATATAATTTGGTTAACAACCAGTGTGGTGGAGAGAATTAAGTTTATGAGCAGAGGTACTACTATTTCTATCACTGTATGTGGCTTTATGTTATATTTTTCTGACCAACACCTAGTATTTTCACTTTTTAAGAAATTCACTGGATTGTCTATCCAGGACAGTGTAGCCCAGTATATTTCATTGCTATAAAGGTAGAGTTTGCCTTTGAACTTCTTGATGACAACATCTTTAGTCATAGATAGGTAGTCCCACTGTGCATATATATCCAAAAAAAAAAAAGAATCATGGTGATATTATAGGGGAATCTGTAGCAAGTCATTTAGTTTAGTTTTCCTTGCCATTTATAAATACAGGATTCTGTGTACAGTGTCTTTCAATGTCTCCAGAACATCTTGAGAACAGGTCAAAAACACACATGGATTTATCTGGTGTATCTACCCTGCCCTGCTGTAGCGATAATGTCTGTAAACTTGAAACGCACCTCTAGCCAGCCCAAAGCAGAGAGAAACTGAGAACTTCACTGAATAAATGTAGCACCTGGCTATATGCCTGAATAATAATAATTCTGACTTCCTTCCTACTTTACAGTTTACAAGGTGCTTTTACTACACATATGGGTAAGCATATGTTTCTGTTTCTCTCTAACAATACTCCCTGGAAATATTTTACGCACTGTCAAACCCTGGGATAGAACACCTAGATAGAAGCTTATTTTATGGTGAAAGATTATATCCGATTGTTGAATCTTCCCAGTCTCTGGGAATGGGTGTTAGAAATAATGAATCCCTTTGTTGAGACTTCCTAGGAGCCTCATGAATAAGTACATGTGAGGAGAATTCCAAGTTTCACACAGCACAATGAGCCTTTCAAGTTAGGCTTGCTTTTACATGTTCACTCTGGGAGTCAGCACTGGATGTTGGTACCCAGTGTTGGCCTTTTTCACAGAATTGATCTATACTAATAAATGTGAGCCACAGTTAAAAAAAATTACCATCCCAATTAGAAATTTGACTTTCTAATTGAATTCCGCCAGTCCATAGTGCCAAAGTTGGTTTGGCAGTTGACAGCTGATGTTGTCAGCATGTCTCCGATGCTTCACTACCTGGGGAGGTGGTTGCTGAAAGAAGTATGTTCTTTGAAGTGCCGATGGAAACAGGTGACTCTCTGGTATTTGCTAGTCAATCAGAATGGAAGTGTTATTTTTGTCATATCCTATTAGGATTGACTCCTCACTTACTGTCCATGTTGGACTCCAGGTTGGACTCCAGGACAGCTCAACAGGACTTCGGTCTAAAGAGCTGAAAATGGATGTGTGACCTGTGATGTACCACAGACGACTGGTTTTCCCTCGACGCATGATTTCTGGGTAGTAGTAACGTTTCTTACAAATCCGAATACAAACATCATGCGAGCAAGTCAGTGCCTCTAGACGGTTTTGCAAATGCAGACTAATTTCCCACTACTTGTCATCACAGTAAGACTATGATACTCCTGGGAATCACCTTAGTATCATCATATACCATAATCAGATACCCAGGGTAGGCTGACCTAATTAATGCCTGGCAGTTGTGGGGCACATACGTGTCAAATGGAGATTTCTCATCAATTACAGCTTTTACGCAGTGTCCAAAACAAAAGTAACCCCTTTGCCAGCCCTCTGCAAGCTCATCAATTCTTTTCACATGCAGATTCCCATCAAGTGGCACTCAGGATGGGATACTGTATGGATCGCGTCATCTGCAAAGTATTTCCCATGAAATGCAATATCCTCTTTTAACAGTCAAAAAAAGATGCTACTTTGATATCCAAAGAAGCTTGATAAATTTTAAAGATGCTACTTTGATATCCATCAGAAGCTTGGCTGGCTTCACAATTCACTTTATGGGCCATCCGAGTCAAAGACTGTACATGGAAATAACTCTGGCCATTCTCTCCCTTAATTTGATTCTGAACATAGCAAGTGACCTCCCCTTTTGCAGAAATGGCAAATCCTACAGAAAGTGGCAAGTGGAGATTCCATAATTATGTCATGCCCCTGTGTAGCAGAGACACTATGGATCGATATACTGCATAAAGGGGAAGTGTATATGGCGCAGCCATAAGGAGACCTTGGCTTCGCTGGCCAAAGGTGGGAGCGTTAAGATGTTTTTAAATGGGCTTTCCTGGACTGTGGTCTGTGAAGAAAATCACAGAGCAAGCTGTAGATAACACAAAACAGGAACCTGGGTGTCAGGGGACATGTGGTTGGATCTCTGTCTCAAAGTTTCTGTGGACCAAAAAGCACTTAGTGATGAGACCACTAGTTACTGAACATAATGCACCTTCCAGACTTTTGGAGATGACCACTCAAAGTTGTCTTAGTAATTTCCACTCCCACCAAAGGATTTATCCAGCCATTTTAACCTCCAATATCCTTCACCCTATTTTCCTTGCTGCTATTATAGGGCAGTCGTACATCACAGAGCTGTTGCTAACAGATGGAAAGAGAAAAATGTATATGAAGTGACACTGCAAAATGCTTGACTTATAGAGATCGACCAATAGAATGCATTCCATTTTTCATTCTTTCATGTATTTTCCTAGCACACTGCTCACCCATTTGCTAGACATTTACGTCAGTCTATCGGGATTCCGTATTTACAAACAAAAATGTGAATTTCTGGATACCAAACTCTCCCTCTCATTGTTCTTTATATGTCTACAATAGAGGACCCTAGCATTTAATGGCTGTCTTTTGAAATAAAATAAAAGATTAATGGTCTGAAATTATGTGAGTACATTTCAATGTCATAGGATGTTAAGTCCCATAAAATTTATCTGGTAATTATATTCCTTCATGAGAGAGTGAGAAGAAAATGCATTAATTTTTAAAAACAATATTATCAGGAACTATGCCATGTATGATTTGTAAGTTATCAGCAGCACCACAAATACATCCCACATCCTGGCTTCATAAGTAGACTATTTAAATGTAACTGAGGTCACAAAACTGTCCCACTCTAAGCCTTTCTTCTTCTCTCCTCCTATTCTTGTGATCACATGTTATGGCTTATACCTGGATATACCCTCAAAGCATCATGTGGCCAAAGGTGGAGCTTTTCAGAGGTGGGCTGGAAATAGGGCATGTGAATTCAGGTTAAGGATGTGTGACAACTTCCCAAGGATATAGCTTAGTGGGCATAGTGCCTTCCTGACAAGCATGAGGTCATGAGTTCAATTCCATATACAAAAAATATGTGTGATAACTAAATTTGTCCACTGATTGGTTTAGCATAGTTTTGAGTATGGATAAAGGGAAGGATCACCTTGATGGTAAGTGGCACAGATCAACTGATTTGTATTCTGAATGAAGTAAAAGGCAAAGAGATACTTGCTGCCACCCGCCTATCCTGCCATGGACTGTTCTCCTCTATAAGGTCCCTCTGCCATGGTGCATGGATTCCAATGACTACAGATTGAAACCTCTACAAACTGTGAGCCAAAATAAACTTTTCTTCCTTTAACTCTCGAGTGTTAGGTCCCAGCAATGAGAAAAGTAACTGAAAAATCACATGTGTCATTGTTTTGTTTTTCTATGTAGTTTTGGTGCATATGTATGCAATTCCAAACAATGTGTGTTTAGTTATCCATGGATTTTATACTTTTTAAGTGTCACATTGCTTTGTTTTTCTTTAACTTTTTTCATACAGTGGTCAACTCTGTTAACAGCAGCAGCAGTGGTTCCTTCATGTGCACTGATTTTGTACATTAGTGAGCTCTCTGATACTATAAGAAAATACCTGATATCATCATCAATCTGCAAAAAAGTTTTTTTTTTTTTTTTTGCTGTACTGGGGATCGAACTCACAACCTCACACTTGTTTCTCTTGGCTCAGAGCTTTGGAAGTTCCAGTTTTGGCCTGGGCAAATCTATTCCTTTTGGGTCTCTGGTAGGGAGCAACACATAGTAAACAGAGCAAAATTTTCACCCTTTGAGTGGGGAATTGAAAGAGTGGAAGAGGAAAGAACTGTTCCCTTCAGGGTCATGCCCCCAGTTACCTCACTTCCTCTCCAGCCCCCCTACTTTTAAAGAGTCCTCCATCTCTAATAGCACCATCCTGGGAAGGAAGTCTTTAATACAGTGGGATCATGAGCATGAGTTCCAAACTGAGAAAAAACAAACCTACTTTTAGAAACTATGTACCTAAATGTACATATATACATGCATACCCCACATATATATGCATACATATGTATTTTCCAGCTATGTATTTACTTAGATGCGTATCATACATATATTATCCAGGTGAGTATTTATAGACATACATATTACCCTAATGTGAACAAATCATTATTGGTTTATGCGTAATCTTTTTGTACTTTTGCAGCTGTAGAAATATGAGCCAGGTTACGCAATTGAGTTTAGTTGTTTTTAATAACTTTCTTATTGGGTTGTTCTGAAGATTAAATACATTTCACAAGTTATAGATTTATAGTATAGCCACACATGTAATAAGTCTACAAAAGAGATTTAAGGGGATAATTTACATGCACAGATAGATTAAAGGACCTGGGGCCGAAGAGCACAGATTAAACAATGACTGAACAAGAAAGGTTTTCAACTCAAGATAATTTAGGCACCTACATATGCCTTCCACTTTTCTTGATAATTGCAATGAAAGTGACCAAAGAAAATATCAGGAAGGGGCATTTTTATTTCTAGAAAGAGGGGACTGCGCTTCTCAAGTACACATTAGGAGGTAAAGGGTAGGAAAGGAGCCATCTAACCACAGTTCATAGGGGAAGGGAGAACTCACACACAACCTAAAGCTGTCCTTTCTAATGCCTAGGACAAGGGACAATGCAGGGTCCTGAGGAGGCTGAGGGCCATGAAGAGAGAAGAAGAAATTTCCCCTGAAGGGAAATGGAAGTCAATGGAAGGATGGCGGAGGGGTCGTCCGAGTCACATCTCCACCTGGTGTGTATGACCATAGGTTGGACAAACTGCTTGACATGGGGCACCACCGGAGAGTTCTAGAAGGTGCCTAGTATTGCATCTAACACCCATGCTGAAGAAATGGTTCTCCAGGGACTGGGGATATAGCTCGGCAGGAAAGCACTTGCCTGGCAAAGCCCAAGGTCCTGAGTTCGATCCCCAGTACCAAAACACAACAAAACAAAGCAAAACAAAACAAAACAACAAATGCTTCTCCACCAGAGAGAAAGCAGCCATCTACTGCAGAACCAAACTTCCACCTCCTCCTCTTTCTTCTTCAGAGGATTTGTTGTTGTCCACAGCAGGAAAACAGACTTGCGGGTCACCTGGCTTATCTTCTCTTTGTTTGTTTCCTTCACTTTCGTTATGCACCAAAGTGCTCAACCAGACAGCCAAGTAAGAGTTTTAACAACATACTTCCACTCCCAAACCAGAAAAAGGCAGAAGCAAACATTAACCTGCTTCTGTGGTGATGGGCAGGAAAAACACAGGACAGTGTGATGCTTTTCAAGATCCATAGGAAATTCTCTCCAGGGTATTGTCGGTAGGGCAGAAAGGATTATGAAATAAAAGCAGTTGTGGAAAGCGCACAAATGATTGAGAATGTGTGAGCTGAGTTGGAAATGGGTTCTGAATATTTAAAGTTGCAATTAGAGCAGGAAAGTGTATGCTGAATGACTGAAGAGAGGAGAATTAGAAGATGAAATCTAGAATGCTTTATAATTCAAGGTTTTTTAAAAAAAGAAGAAAGAGATGACATTGATGAGGAGAAAGACAAGGAAAACTTACTTTTGATAGGGCAAAAGAAAGTCACTTTAAGAAGTAACAGAACTAAGTTCCTGAGAAAGGAACTTTCAGGATGTACGATTAGCTGGGAAAAATTAAAGACAGCCATGTATACTGCTGAGGTTTTGAAAAATAGCCTTACAAAGAAACCAAAGCTCTCTGGGAGTTTGAAAATATTTTACCTAAGATTGTATAAAGGACAAAAATCATCAAATGCCGTCTTTGGGGCAGTAAATTCCAAAACACAGAAATACAATTAATGAAATTATTATAACTAAGGATTATGATATAGGATTAGATATTCATTGAAGATAATACATAATTTGGAAGCTAGAAAGCAGATGGGTATATTATAATTCTCTAAATAGAACAAACCTGATAGTCTTACCCTGAAGCAGCACTAGATTAATTTGAAAAGGGCTCCAAATTTAGACACAAAGTTACCTCTCAAGCAAGGGAGAAGATGAACTAAGATAGATGAAACCTCTGGATGCAAAGTTGTTAGATATCTGAATCACCAAGTTCCTCACAAACGCTGCCTGCAATTCCAGAAGAGAATCTGTGACTCTTCCTCTCCAGAGACGCTGCTTTACTTATACCCACAATCCAAGGCAGCAAAACAAGAGGAATTAGTTGAAAATGTTACTTAAAAAATGGCGAGCACAGTTAGTACATGTACGTGAGATTGCTGGAAATGGTCCCAGATTTCACTGGTTATTTTTGCTTCATTTGATTCCTTTTTGTCTTTGCGTTTATTTTGCAAAATTTCTATTGCTATACCATCTTCATACTTCACTACACTTTTCTTCTTTTATGCTTCTTTTTTTAAAATATAGAATGTATTGTTATCTTCAAAGCAGTTGTTCAGATTACAAGATACAGGCATGAAAAAATGATCAATCAATCAAACAAGGACATTTTGGGTCTTGTTTACTCTTTTAGCGTTTGGTACTAGGGAGACAGTAGGATACTGAACACATGCAAGTTTGATTTATTTCACTTATGAGTATGGTTTCAAGTTGCATCCATTGACCTATAAAAGCCTCAAGTTTATCCTTCTTTATACTTGAAAAATATTCCATTAGATAAATCTTTTTTATTTGTTTGGTGGTTGATGGGCATGTGGGTAGTTTCCAAGATGTAACTATTACAAATTGTGCTGCTATTAACATGGCTGTACATATATCAGTGTAGCATGATGTTTTCAATTCTTGTGGGCAAATACCCAGAAGGGGAAGAGCTGGATTGAATGAGACCACCATCCTAGTATTTTGAGGAATCTCCACACTGATTTCCAAAGTGATTGCACCCTTCTGAACTCACACCAACAGTGGAAAAGAGATCTTTTTCCCCCACAACCCCACCAGCATTTGTTATTTTTGTGATGACAGCCGTTCTTTTTGGAGTGAGATGGCATCTCAGTGTTGTTTTAATTTGCATCTCTTGAATGACCAGTGATGTCAAACCTTTGTTCATTTATCTATTCTTTAACATTTCTAATCAGCTACTAATTTTATCTAGAGTATTTTCATCTCAAACATTGTGGTTTTCATCTTTCCAGGTTTTACTGGGTCTTTATTTACAACTGCTGAGTCTCTACATTTTGCACCTAGAGAATATAATTATAGTAACGTTTTTAACTTTTTTCTGCAAATTCTAACTTGTGTTGGTTGGTTTCTATCATTTGACTACACTATCACTTAGTTCCTTTCTGCCTCTTTCTGGATATTTTCTTATAATTTGTCTAGTACATGAATGTGGACAAAAGATAAATACCGTGAATGAAAATCGATCATCATCACCATCATTTGTTCATGCAACTTTATGTCATCCCTCAATATTGAAATAATTGTGTTGATATTATTAAACAATCATTTGAAAGTATTTGCTCCTATAACTTACATTTGATTTGCTAAGAAATACTGACTCATGTCATATATTTTCATATATACCCCCAAAAGGCATTCAATAACTGGAAAAGAGCTAATTTAAAACTTAACTATTAGAATTGCTTCTTTGAGAGGGAATTATTTACTTGGATTCAAACGCTGACTCCTTCATCCATCCTCTCTGGTGATAAGTAAACATCTTTGACATTTAACATCTTGCAAGCTTTATTGGACTTACAGAACAACATCACTAAAATTCAATGATTTCAGGGCAGGGTGGTGATCATTAAAAATAAATTTCATTGAATCTTGAAATAAAGAACAGCTGAAGATAGTAATTGGGGATTATTGGAATTTAAAAGGACAGACGGTGTGTATTTAAATCACCCAGAGAGTGTTATAAGAAGCCTTAAACATCTTTTAGATGCTCGAGTAGCGAAATCTTATCCAGAAACTGTCTTTTTTGGTTCGGTTGCCGGCTTGACAATGACCAGTCCCATTTATTTCGAGAGACCCAAAGAAAGCATCGCATTTTAAAGCACCGTGTGTCTGTATGAAAATGCATTGTTTTATTGATTCCCTTTCCACCTCTTCCATTCTGTGGTGATTTATTTCTTTGCACTCTTAGGTAACCATGTGGAGATGCATGCAGGGGAAATAAATGGCTGAAGGCATGACTTCTCTTGTCCAGGAAATCTCTCCCCACGATTCACTCCACCACTTTTCCCCCAGCCTTTTGGGGTCTGTGGGTTGGTCCTGCAAGGTATTTTCAATGCGTTGGAATCTCCTGCCTTGCTTCCTAAGCAATCTCCACTTCCCCGATCACTTTCTCCTCGCTTCGTGCTTTATTTCTCTCTTCCTCCTCTCCTGGCGCTGACAATTTTGATTTACAACCTATCTCTCCCGACCTTCTCTTTACCTTGAACTTGTAATGTATTTTCGTTTCCACTCCTATTACCCACGAATGGCTTCCAGCTTATTTATTTCTCTGTCCTGAACACAGCCATCAAGTGCCTTGTAATTTAAGCTTCCAGACTTTTTATTCTCACTTCTTTTTTACCACGACTCTATTTCTTTCTTCTTGTTTCATATTTTGTTCTTAAAATGAAACGATTCCCCGACAGCTGCCTGACCCTTGGCCTCCTCCGCATTCTCCCTGCAGCCCGTGTGAATCTGCCTCTCTGTAAACCTGGTGATCGCCGCATTCGCTGAGGAGATTTTACTTTGTCCTGTTTGGGACCCTAATTAGGTGTCTTGGTGGCTGCTTTTCCTGTTTGGTGTTATCTCCCTAGACCAATTTCCAGTTCCAAGGGCTCCATATGGAGCTGTACACCTGAACTTTGTGGGAGAAATGGAATGACCCAATGCTTTCTCTGCTTGTAAATTTTCTTAAGATTTGGAATAGAGATCTCGATTTCTTTTCCTTTGTAATTCTCTAAAAGGGCAGTAGGAAAGAGCCCTTATGCTACCATCAAGGGTACAAATGTGAATAAATGCAGGATAGGGTACAGGAGATTGTTGTTGGGAATCTAAACTACTACAACCACTGTGGAAATCAGTATGGAGACGCCTCAAAAAACTGATGAGGGAGGCATGATTTCATCTAGCCATACCATTGGTTGGTGTCCACAGCTAAATCTTGGAAGTGGCCTGTATGTCTATCAACAGATGAATGAATAAAGAGAACATGGTATACAGTATATATACCGTAGAGTACTACTCACCCGTAAAATGGACAAACATGAGTCATTTGCAGGAAAATGGATGCACCTTGAGGCCATAATGCTAAGTGAAATAAATCAGACTCAGAAAACTAAGGAAGAAGCATGGTTGCTCTTTTTCAGGAAAACCAACACATAAAATGGTATATTTGAAAAGCAAAATGAAAAACAGATGATATGGTAGAGGGAGGTAGACTTTGTGGAAAGAGTGAGCATTCTGGATATGAAAGGAGATGGAAGTAAAATTGATTAAGATGTAAGATTCATGTTTCCATTTCCCTAAGATGAATGTAATTATTATGTATCAAAAAATATATGCTTACCAAAAACTTTAAAAAGATGGTGTGCGATAGACATGCCCACATACCTGTGTTTATGATGGCACAATTTACAATCACTGAGCTATGGAAAGAGCTAGATGTCCATCAGCAGATGACCGGAAGTGTAAAAGTCACGTCTTGTATATGCACATTGGAGTGTTATTCAGCCTCAAAGAAGAATGCAATCATGTCATTTGCAGGAAAATAGATGACACTGGAAACCATCATGCTAAACAAAACCAGACTCAGAAAGTTAAATATGGTATGTTTTCTCCTGTATGAGAAAGCTGAAGAATAGATAGAAAAAGAAGAAGGAAGGGAGGAAGGAAGGAAGGAAAAAAGGAAGGAAGGAAGAAGGAAGGGAGGAGAAGAGGAAGAAAAGAAAGGAGAGGACAGGGGGGAAAAGAAGAGAAGAGTAAATTATTAGAGATCAAAAGGTGAAGGATTATAGAAAGCATAAAAAGAAGTTGAGAGTAACATGGGGTAAAAATAATATCAAAATATGTTACATGCGTGTGTCAGCATTCCAGAATGCAACCCACCATTTTGTTATACTAAACTATACTAATAAAATAAAATATTAAACATTATGACAGCTCATTCGACACTTCTCAAAGAGGTGAGATTCCACTCAAAGAAGCCTGGCTGCACAGAGGGAAGTCGCCGGCTGCGGTAGTACGGTGGGGGACTTCTGCGGTGGGTCATGATTTTGCTCTACTATGTTCCCGGTGCATGCCCTTCTCGGTTCCGGCCTATCTCCAGCTCTTTCTGCGGCACGTTTTCTCTGCAGATTAGCACCGTGCCAATTAGATTAAACTTGAACTGTAGCCTGAGTTAAAATGAATGTCATTCTTCAAAAGATTTCCTTGTGGTCTGCGCTACAATAATTTTGAAAGGCAGCGTGCTTTCCCAGCTATTTTCAAGTTGCCATCTAAAATGTTTCACAGGCAATGCACTGGCAAAGGTTTTCAGCATCAACCTATATGCTTGTGCGTGAGCTTTAAATATATTTCCCTCTGCCCCAAAATACTAGGCCTGTGGATTTTGATGATGGTGTTTATAACATCCTGACACTTATCTCCTTAGGGTATTTACAGTTCTTAAGTTTTAGTGCCTCACAAGTTTCACAAGTTGTGAGATGGTGGCTGGGTTATTTTTTACTGATATTATTATTAATTTTTAATTGTAGACATTCCTCACTCAGTTAACAACTGAGTTCTTGTCCTGTGACTAGGTTGATCCATGAATTGATTTCCAGATGAGCAATGGGGAACTGTGTATCGTGTACGCATGACAGTATTCACAACAAGAAACAGTCGAAGAAAACTCCAACTTGATGACTTTGCTTTTCATTGTGTAACTCTTACATGCTTTACTGTAGCATGGAACCGAACATAAAGCTACGGTCCTGTACAGTACTCTGCAGCAGAATCAGCAACAATTACAGAACTGTACTGTGGAAGAAGAAACCATAAGGCCTCACCGCTGCCCATGGTCTTGTGTGCTAAGTCCAAATGGGGGTCAGAAGTCTGAACAGTTGTGAAACAGGTAGGTTGTTAAATGAGGGCTGTCTGGACCCCTCACAATGCAGTGCACCCCAAGCAGTTATTCGGTATCCGTACTAGACATAACTCAGTTCATTCTTTTTGCTGAACATTCTGTGAGCACTGACAAATGTAGAATGCCATGTGTCTACCACTAAATTATTATGATATCATCACTGATTTTTAAAAATATCATCTGTCTTCTGCCTATGCATCCCTCCTTTCTTTCCCACGAACCCCTATCAACCACTGATATTTTTATTTTATCTATAGTTGTGCCTTTTTCAGAATGTAGTGTGTAGCATTTTCAGCTGGCTTCTTTCACCCAGCCTGACTCATTTTGAAAATCCTGCATGACTTTTTGATGGCAGGGCTGGATAGTTCATTGACTTTGGGTACCGTGTAATACTGCACTGTAAACATTGCCTGACCAAGGGTGGTGTGGTTGCTGCTAAGATTTCTCACTGTGGGTAAGCCTGTGGGAAGCATCAGTGGACATGTTTCCATGTAGAAATAAGCAACCCATGGGACTCTATTTGCTGGATTGTATGGTAAAAGTGTAGTTTGGTAAGGAACCAGAAACTCTTTTAAAGGACTATAGCGGTATGAATCTTGTATGATGCTATATACGTCTGTCTTCAGGAACTCAAATGACTTTTGATCCACAGAAAATACTAATTGAGTTTGTCATAAAGCATTTGGTTTCTCAATCAAACTCTTACACCTTCTGATTCAGTAAGACAAGAATGGGTCCCCGCAAACCTTCCTGCGTCAGCAGCCCTGGAATGCTAACACGTATGATCTGAGAACCTCACATCAAACACTCATTTCAGCCAACTTACTAGAGCTTGAGAGTCAGAGAGAGTCATCTCCTTGACTTCTTCTTTTTTATTTTTAATTTTTTTTTAAATTTTAAAGAGAATAAAACAAAAGAGGGCAGAACAGAGCAGATCAGAACAAAACAACATAGGCAACACAGTACTTTATATTAAGACAACCAGACATTAACAGGAGCTATCACAATATCTCTTGCTCTGCTATAGTTGAGCATAGTTTCAAATACAATAATATCAAACATAAAAAAATAGTATGAAACCATTCAAAGAATGAAAGAATTACAGGGCATTCTGAACTGAATAACAGAGAATGATCAATGGTTACTATAATATCACATTTTCAATAAAAAATTTTGTTTATACTATCACACATATTCAAATCCCAATAAGACACAACATGATAGAACTGATGGTAATAGAAGAATAGAAGCATGGTAGGACTTCTAAGCAAGATGATATTAAATCATCAATAGCTGTCATAATGTTTTATTTTCTTCAAAACAGTTGTTCATACCGTCACGCATAATAAAGTCAAACAAAACAGAATAAAACCATTCCAACTGATGAATGAAAACATTGAAAGGCTTCAAAGCTATGAAATGGGGAATCATGATTACCATAAAATCTTATATACTCTTATCAACTCTCATACTAGGGAGACTATACGGTATTTACACATGTGAATTTGGTTTATTTCGCTTATGCATCTCCTTAGCTTCTGAAAAACAGCTTCACTATTCACATGCCACTGTCCTCTGATATTGCTAGTAGGGTGTCCTTAAATAAAATAAGGCTGCTAGAGTGGTGGGTAGAACTACACTGAAGTACAGAAGATAATATTCAGGTGAATGGACATCAATGAACATAAATGTGAGTCCACAATGGAGAACTGTGTGTGGAGGCAAGGGACACAGGTGTATTTCTTCAGGCATAATGTACACACTGAACTCCTGTGGAAATACTCAGCAACTTCAACATTTGCAGGTGGAAGCCATAGGAAGCAGACCCTCTTTTCCAGAAGAACAGTGCAAAAATCGAAATCAGAAACTCGGCACTCATACAGTTCTAACATCTAATCTGGGGAGTCTTTAGGGTGCTACCAGCTAGGTGGTGTGCTTCAAAATGATGCTTCAGCAGACCTGAATGTGGGATCGTTCCTGAGTATCTGAGTCTTTTCTTTTTTCTTTTCCAGGGATAGAACTCATGACCTCGCACTTGTCTGGAAGACCCTTGTGCTGCTGAGCTAAATCCCCAGCCTTCTGTTTCTTTTTTGATACTGGCAATTGAATGTCAAAGTTTACACACTGAGGTACATCCCCAGCCCTTTTTTTCTAAATTTTTGAGATAGTGTCTTGCTAATCTGCCCAGATCTGAATTTGAGTTCCTGAGTTTTTATGTTCCATCAGGAGTTATGAGTTATCTATCAACTGGGACTCATGTGATGTCTTCAAAAAATGAGATTCAGGATATGTATTTTATTTTATTTTTTAAAATTGTATTAGGATAGGTTCATGGTACATAATAAGTTCATTCATCGTGAGGAACTGGTACATATTATATCTTGGTCCTTTTCACTTCCCCTTTTCGCCTTCACTTTCCTGTCTTCTCTCCCCGGGATGTGCATTTAGAAGCAATCATTTTAAATTGGGAGACAATGTGTAAACTCCTTAGCTGAAGGTACTGTGACAAAAGACAAATGGTTTAAAAAATGCAATGGAAACCACACAAGGTGAAATACACATCTATATGTAAAAGGAGGGGAAAGATTTTGGTGAAAAAGATTCTACTAGGCAGGCATCTTTCCTTGTGATACTTATATTCTAAGCTTACAGCATCCACTCTCAGCAGAGTGGAAGTCTTTTTTTGCATTTTAGTTTTTCTTTTCCCCATTTTCTGTCTTTCTCCCACATCACTGTTATTGGGACAATTCAAATCATTTCTTCCAGGGAATCTGTACAGTCTAGATTTTGCAAAATGCTTTTCCCGTTGTGCTTTTTTATGTTTTCATTTTCCCTCCTCTGCTTGTTTTTGGGGTAGTGGAGACTGTGTCGAGGGTTTTGACCATGCTAATCCTAAAGCCCTTTACCAGTGAGCTACAGTCCCAGCCAAGCCCGCGGTGACTCTGTCAAAGGAAGACCTCTCAGCACAGTAAATATGACAGCTCTTCCCCGTAATAGAGATGTGAGATCCCAAGGCAAATTCTAGGGCGGCTACTTAAGCAGATACTACCTGAGCCTGCAGCAAAAATTAAAAGACCTTGCAGAAAGCTTGGATTCCCTGTGGAGGACAAATGTGAGATTCTGCTCATCTCTCTCACAATGCAAGACTGGCGGTCCGGGGAAATTCTTCAGCGATGTTATATCTGGGTTTCAGAAAAGAATGACTGGCAAAAATCTTCGGATTTTGTTTGTAATGATTGTATTCCTCATCCCTCAAGCACCTCTCCTCTGTCAGGAGCTTTATAAATACCATCTGGAATCCCTGCACCATCCTGCTACGGAATTCAGGAGTCTGTCAGATTTCCACTCAAATCCCTCGTGGTGAGGGCTCAGCTCCGTGAGCTGAGAGCCTTACAGTTTTCCTTTTGGCTTCCTTTTCCAGCAGATAATTATGAGACCGGCTTTTTATAGACTGTGTGAGGATTCAATGTTATGACAATTAAAAGCAGGTACAAATCTTCACGTGGTCCTTGGCAGGTATTAAACCTTCAGTCACCGCTTACCGTTACTGTTCAGTCTTCCCATTGCTCAGATCAAGAGACTGAGTCATGGAGGTCAGGATTAAAAGCTCCTAATTTGAATTTTAGGCAACCATATCATTTCCATAATATCTTGCTGCCTCCTGGTGGACAAACCCAAAAGAAAAACATGAGCTGCAGAGACATATAATTACACAGACTTGTTTCAGGTTGAGTAAGCCTCAAATGTTGAAAGACAGAGACAGAGAGAGAGAGAGAGAGAGAGAGAGACAGGGAGAGACAGGCAGAAAGAGACAGAGATGGGGGGGAGAGAGAAAAGAATCCATGAGAAAAACACAAAAGCACGGCATTTGAAGTATTCTTGGTCCTTACCACCAAATCACCTATTACATGTATGGATGAAATAAAGAACTGTTTTCCAATTGGCAGGGTCACAAGGAAATTAGAATTTTTTAAAAATGCAAACAGATTGAAATAAAAACTTAAATTTCGGTGCTGAGATTTAAGTCACATACATGCTCATATTTGGACTTGGTTCCAGAAACTATGAACTGTACAAATACCAGGTTAAGTTACGTGTTAACAGTTTTGGACTGGCTGTGAAATGTAACAGGGGATTTTTGCTGAACTGCTCTTCTTCCTTGACCCTTGGGGAGTTGTTTGCTATGGAGAAAGAGGAATTATGGATCCTTGCATGTTGCTATGGGTAGCAAGCTCAGGGACTCAATGAGAGTAGGGGACTTCTGTCTTTGAGGCACTGCTATAGCTGCAGGCAAGACCATGTGCTCTCAAAACTTGTGATGAATAGACAGGGATCAACCACAAATATAGTCCAGTGCTGCTCTGTAGAGACCGCTGTGTCCTGGGGCTCACCTAACTGATGCTACCTGGATCCCCATGAACCAGAACATGAGATACCACTTGTCGAGAGAATTTCACCTCCATTACCGTAGTTACCAGAGACGCAGGGAGCCAGGCTGCTTCTGTCTTTTCCCCCTAGGTGGTCATCAGAGGAGTTAGGATTGCACCTGGACATCGACCTTGGTTACCATAGTGATGGTGTGAGTGGGGACAAGGGAGTCTTCCAGTGACAGAAAACGAACGTCCACAAAATGAGATCGAGACCTTCATGATGGGAGAAAATTTCTGCTAAGGGTTCCATTTCGTCCCTTCCCTCTCAGGCTATGTGTTGAAGCCCGCACCTTGGAAGGTCTTTAGTTATTTCTTTTTTATTTTGCAGAGAATAAAACCAAGCAAAATAAAACAGAAGAAAACCAATCGAGACAAACAAGTGTAAGTAACACAGGACTTCAGAACAATATGAAATCAACAATGGTTACATTAACGCCTCTTGGTGTCTTCAAAATAGCTGCAGATACCTTCAGACATAGTAAAAATCAAACAGAACAGAAACAATAAAAATAAAACAATGAATGCAATAAAGGACTTCAACACAAGACAATAGTAAATCCAAAATGGCTACCATAATAGACCTTGCTATCTTTGAAATAGTTGCCCATGCGCCGGATATAACAAAGTCAAACAAAACAGATTAGACTCAATTGAATAGAACAGTGAAAATGACACAGGAATTCAAAACAAGATAATAGAAATTAACAATGGCGGCAGCCTACAGAAGGAGATCCACCCTAGATGCCACACTATATACCGCTATCCTCTGAATAGATGACCAGCCCACTTCTTGGTGACTTCTTGTTCCCTTGGAGATGAGCTCTTTAAAGAGGTTATTAAGGTAAAATGAGGTCCCTAGGTGGTTCTCATCCAGAAGGATTGCTGTTCTTTTAAGACAAGGAGCTGAGGACACAGAGACACACTCCGGGAGGGCATCTGGCCTTCGGTACTAGGGGACAAAAAATGTCAGTTGATGAATCCGTTCAGAGTGCAGTGATTTGTTATACTGGTCCTGGCAGACTAATAAGACTCCCTAGAAAGCAACTTTTTAAACATAAATTGATCCTGCATTTGGATCATCATTCTGAGACTGGTCAGTACATCAGCTGTCTTGCAAATAGCTCCCTGGACCAATAGAAACACACTCTGGTCTATCATTGAGCTCATGAGGCTGGGTGAGATATAGGAAGAAAAAACTTTAGGTTCATAAAATTGCCACTGCCTCATCCTTTTTCGAGTACCTCTAGTGTCTGAAGGTTTTTCCATTAAAGTTATGGCCCATACACTGTGTCAACTTGAGAACTTTAGAAGTTTCACTGAGAAACTCAGCAGGGCGCCAGGATCTTACTTTGTAAGTATCCTCAGCCTGTGCAAGAGGAGGGCACAGAGATTTTGTGAGTGGGGCTGTCCTGAACGTGGGGGCGGGTGGCCCCAATATGAGGGAGGAGAATAGGCTTGTTATCTCACTTTTTGCTCTGGCTGCTGCCTTGAAGTGTTGCCCCTGTGCCATACCACCCTGCCTTGGAGCCAGCTGATTATGGACTGAAGCCTCCCAACAATAAGCTAAATAAACCTTTTCTTCCCTTATTTTGGGTGTCAGGTGTTTCTGTCTCAGCAACAAGAGAAAAGTAACCAAGACAACTACCAAGGCTGAAGATGATTCTTTGACTCTGGTTCGGACGTGTACAACTCCGGTCAGCGGTTCACATCTGACCTTCCTGTTATAGAATGATTACAACATCATCCATCACTGTCAGGATCCCCTCTGCTGAAGAGCTGTATTTGCACATTTGCAACCACCAGCATTTCCATCCGATGGATACGCAGTGGTAGACATCACTTCTCCAGCTACCCAAGGTTTGGAGAGTCCAAGCACAAGCAGCTTCCCGTTCTGGGACCCGGAGCTCTCCACATGCAGGCCAGTCCAGAGATCACTGGGGATCCAACCAGACACCTGAATCTGGCTCCAAACTCTCTCGACTCCTTTGCCATGCTCACCTTCAAGTGTCTTTAGAAGTGGAAGTATGATATTTTGGCCACATTTGGAGGGCATCTAGTTTACCCACCGTGGAGGACATGGAAGCACTTTAATTTACAAGAGAGAGAAAATGAAAGCCAGGAAATAGTCATGTGTAGATGTAGCCAGGTTCAGGGGCCCTTGGAGGATCCATGAAACACGGTATAAATCTGGTTCTGTTAAATTCACTACTGCCAGGGCTGGGGGTGACAGTGTTACTCTTAGACCAAGAAGCCAGAGAAATCCTCATTTAAAAAAACTTTAAGAGAGAAAAGGACAGAGGAAAGAAACACAGAGAGCAAAAGAGACAAACGACAACAAGCCCCAAAATAATAATAGTATGGATTTTCCAAACAAGATAAGAATTTAACAATGGTTGTAATATTGCATGTTGTTACCTCCCAAAAGATTGCTTAGATTACCAGACATAGACATGTAAAATTCATGTAATCATACAAGTATTAACTGTTTTTTTCTGAGAATTAATACAATTAGTAGTATAGTCATTTTAGCATATATATATATATATATATAAAATTTGTGTATTTTTCCTTTTCCCTTCCTTCTTTCCTCCTTTCCCTTATCCCAGTTGCTTTTCTTCTTTGAACAGTTTCTTACCCTGACACAGTATTTATTGTAGATTTTGAATCATATATACTAATTCGGTTTCTCACACTAAGGAGATAATACAGTATTTACACATGTAGGTTTGACTTATTTCACTTATGAGTATGCTCTCAGTTCGCATCCATTTACTTATAAAAGTCTCAGTGCAATCTTTCTTTATAGCTGAGTAGTACTCCATTGTATAAAAATATCACATCTTTTTATCCATTCCTCTATTGATGGGCACTTGCGCTGTTTCCAAAACTTAGTGATTACAAATT
The DNA here is from genome assembly GCA_004027295.1 of Dolichotis patagonum. Taxonomy (NCBI): domain Eukaryota; kingdom Metazoa; phylum Chordata; class Mammalia; order Rodentia; family Caviidae; genus Dolichotis; species Dolichotis patagonum. The sequence continues at coordinate 38,608 of PVJX010015259.1, forward strand.
GTACTGCTATGAACATGGGTGCACATATATCACTGTGGTGTGATGTCTTTGATTCTTCTGGGAAAATGCCCAGAAGTGGGATAGCTAAGCCAAATGGAATCGCTCATCCTAGCGTTTTGAGGAACCTCCACACTGACTTCCACATTGGTTGCACCAGCCTACACTCCCACCAACCGTGGAGAAGGGTTCCTTTTTCCCCACAAGAAATCCTCATTTTAAGGTTCCCTTTCACCTTCTCGGTTTCAGGGGGACATGACTCTTTCCCTGCACACTGCTAACTAGTGTCTATAGTGTGTGTCAACCAAACACAGCAGGTATCTGTTAGCTGTGCTAAGAGATCTTTAGAATAGCAACAGGATCAAAGCAAGCTTTCTATCAATGTGCAACTGTGCAACCCCATCACCCTGGTCCCTTCAGAAATACCCCTCAGATGGAGCCCCTTAGATCCCTAAGAGTCACCCGCTAAATACTGTTCCGTCCACATCACTTTGACAGGAAAAGCATGCAGTGGGTGATGGCTGGTGACAACACTGCATTGCTTTGGGAATTTCCAGTTGCCTGACGTCCTGACTCTCTGCTGTCACCTTAGAAAGCCTAATTTTGTTACAGTAATGGCAGACCTGAGTTCATGATGAAATGACACATTCCCCCCACAAAAGACAGAGGAGGTTGACTCTGTAATAGCAGCTCTTAGGTGTACCGGCTCATGGAGAGAGAGAATCACACGGAGATTACAGACATTGCCTGGGCGTGGTGGATCTGTCATTACACTCAAGGAAGAATCCTTCCCAATCTTTTGGGTTCCAAAAGAACATACTAGTACTCGAACCAAATGCTCCCTGCCTGCCTTCCCTCCTCTGTTAGCAAAGGATTGACTACGTTTTTGCAAAAAGTCCTTGCTTTGGGATAGCTCAAATGTTTTTTTGGTTTGTGCTAGGAACAGAGATCAGATGAAATCCCACATGTGATATTGCAGAAATGTAGACTAAAGGAGAAAAGAGAAGGGAAGAAATACAGGCACACCAGTGGGGTCACCATTGTGTGTATCTTTTCTGTGATTGTGAGAAGCCAAGATTATGGGAAGAGACAAGTTAGTATTTATCCTTCTGTGAAATTTAAAACAATTCCAGAAATACATATCTGATTTTTTAAAAAAGAAGTCTAGATGCTTCATGTGTTTTCTCTTTAAATTCCAACATGTAAATCTGTTCATTTTAAGTTTTATTCTATTTGTATCCAGACCTGACTCCATCCCCAGACAGATAGCTACTGAAAATAAGTAAACAATAAGGATGTCTTGGAGGGACTTGTTTGGTTTTTAACATTATCTTAGATACTGCTGCATTATTTCTTGTGCATGACTTAGGAGGATGACACCTATGCTTTTATTAATTATTAAAGGTCTATGTAGCATTCTTGCAAAAGATAAAGTATGCAGGGGAAACAAGATATAAACACGCTTTAAATCACAGAAAGGCTATTATTCAATTCACTCTTTTAAGTATCTTAAGAGGACGGAATAAGAGTTGTCAATACATTGCAATTAAATTCTCTTTCCATGACTCTGTAATTCATTTCCACTATGGAATCTCTGGAGTTTGCTTCACTGATGAATCTCGTATTCATTTAATATATACATGAATTATGTTTATTTATATTTGAACTGCCACCCAGTGAGTGTGGATGTTTACTTCCTTAAGTGGAAGTCTCGCTTTCCATCACAAGTAGATAAAGTGGATTTATTCACAGAAAAGGTGCATGTGGAGTCAAACCACTTGGATTCCATCCCATCTGCAGCTGGGGCAGAATAAAGATGACCACAAATTCTTTCTTATTTTTTCCCACCACGTGAAGTATATTTCCTTATCTGAGATGGGAGCTGGAGACCTGATTTTACTTCATCAATGAAAAGCAGCACTATCATGCATGAAATTTTCAAGCCTGTACTTTGGGAATCCCTATAAGACCGCATGGTGGTATTGGTACGTACCTGTAGCCCCAGCTACTCAAGAGGCTGAGGCAGGAGAATGACTTGATGCAGATTTTCAGCATCAGACTGGGTAACATAGTATGAACAAAGGTAAGGACCCTTAGAAGATCCACTTTCTGCATTTGAACCCTACTCTTATGAGTAAGACCCATCCAGCAGTGTACAGAAAGTAGGATTTGATGGAGCACAGAATCTACCCTCACACCTGCCCCATCTGCACCAATTGAGTCCCTAAACATATGATAGAGTCCAGAGATACCACAGTAGACTGTGATATTAACCATCCCACCCAAGCCCTGCCAAGTTATCTACCGATGATATCATGACAAAATAAATAACTGCCACTCAAAATTTAAGTCACAGCACTTTGAGTATGCTCATATACTGTAGTATGCAGTAACCAATCTCTAAAATAATATCTCTGAGCAAGTGTGACTGAGGAATTCATGACAAAATACACGTTTGCAAAGGCAACACCCAACCCTAATGCAGAAATTGGGATTATGTGTGTTAGTCAGCTTTCTATTATTGTGTGTCAGATCACCCGAGGTAAATGATTTGCATTAGGAAAAATAAGGAGATGGGGTTGGGGTCCAAACATCCCTTCCAAGGACAAACCCCAGTCACCTAGCTGCCTTGCATTCATCATACTGAGCCTTCAAAACATGGCCTTTGGAAATGTCCAAACTACAAGTATGTTCCGATTTTTAGTCTGTCTTGGTCAGGAAGAAAAAAATCATTTTTTATTGTAGACAATCAAAAAAGCAAACCAGTTCATCTGACAGACACATTTTCCTTTGCATGGCAGTTTTGAAGAAGGGTTTGTCTCACGCAGAAGTGATACAGCAGGTCATGTTAGAGACACTACACAAATTGATTCATATGCCTGATTCTAAAATGATTCTTAAGGAATAGTTGAAGTGAGGTGTCTAATGTGTGCAGGGCACTATTTTGGAGAGGAAATATTTTGAAAAAAAGGTTACAGGGGATCAGAAAGAGGCATCAGAAAGGGAAAAAAGGAGAGGGAAGATAGAAAAGGAAGCAAAAAGATGATCAAGATGCAATATCTATGCACCAAATCTCCAAGCTGGCTATGTATCACAAACATAGACAGTGAAAAATAAATAAATGAGAAAAACTAACAGAAAACCTAAGGAGTAGTATGATTAATATACTTTTAGGGGTATCATGAGAAAATCAACCACATGGTCTGTCAATAAATAGTTTTTCTGAGGGTCACAGAGAAGCGCTATATGATTGAAAGAATCCTGATTTATGTTTATCAACAGGCAAAATCATTCCTGACTTTGTACATGCACACTTTTTTCCATTTTATTTTAAAGAGAATGAGACAAAAGAGGTCAGCACAGAGCAGATTGGGACCGGACAACATAGGCAACACAATACTTAACATTAAGACAAATGGACATTAATAATTATATTTCTTTCTCTGCTACAGTTGAGCATAGTTTCAAATACAATAATATCCAACATAACAAAAAAGTATAAAACCATTCAAAGAGTGAAAGAATTACAGGGCATTCTGAACCGAATAACATGGAATGATCAATGGGTACTATAATATCTCATTTTCAATAAAAAATTTTGTTTATAGTTTCACACATATTCAAATCCCAATAAGACACAATGTGATAGATAGAACCAATGGAAATAGAAGAATAGAAGCTTGGTAGGACTTCTAAGAAGGATGGTATTAAATCACCAATAGCTGCCATAATGTTTTGTTCTCTTCAAAACAGCTTTTCATAGCATCACGTATAATAAAGTCAAACAAAACAGAATAAAACCATTCCAACTGATGATTGAAAACATTGAAAGGCTTCAAAGCTATGAGATGGGGACTCATGCTTACCATAAAATCTTATATACTCTTACCAATTCTCATACTAGGGAGGCTATATGGTATTTACACATGTGAGTTTGGTTTATTTTGCTTATGAGTATGGTCTCAAGTCGTGTTCATTTATTTATAAATATCTCAATGTGATCATTCTTTATAGCTGAAAAGTACTCCACTGTATAGAAATACCACAACTTTTTTATCCATTCCTCAGTTGATGGGCACTTAGGTTGTTTCCAAGATCTGGCTATTACAAATTGTGCTGCTATAAACATGGGTGCGCATATATCACTGTGGTATGATGTTTTCAGATCTTCTGGGAATGTGCCTAGAAGTGGAATAGCTGGGTCAAATGGGACTTCCATACCCAGCTTTTTGAGGAATCTCCAGACTGACCTCCACAGTGGTTGCACCAGTCTACACTCCCACCAACAGTACCATGTTGATTTTATTACTGTAGCTTTGTAGTATAATTTCAAATCAGGGATTGTGATGCCTCCTGCCTTGCCTTTGCTGCTTAGAATTGCCTTTGATATTCTAGGTCTCTTCTGGTTCCAGATGAATTTTAGGAGTGATTTCTCTAGATCTATGAGGTATGTTAGTGGTATTTTGATTGGGATGGCATTGAATC
>PVJX010015260.1:0-42975 GCA_004027295.1 Dolichotis patagonum
TGTACATGCTTATCTTACCATGGTGCCAGCAGCGATTCCTGAACCAACCTGGAGTCCCCGTAGCTTATCCTCACGCAGCTGCCAAAGCACTCACAGCAGTGCTGGAGGAGCAGTGGGAGATGCTGGGGAAAGGTGGGACCCTTGCAAGGTCCTGCACCTGGATAGGATGCTTTTGTTCATAGTCCAAGAGGCCATCCTTGGCCTGTGACCCCAGCCAGCTACAGAATCTCGCCACCACTTGAGCCCTCCAGGGCGATGCCTGTGGTGGGCTCTGGATCCATCCTTGGGAAGCTGCTGTGGTAGTTCAAGTTGGAAGTGGTGGAGGAGGAAACTTCATGACTCACTGTTGTACCCCACACCACCAGAGGCCAGCTGGCTCCCCTGGGGTCCAGCCTCAATTAGAGGGGTCAGGCCAAAGTGAGGAGCTCAGATTAGAACCTAAGGCTGGCTAACTCACCACAGGTAAGTCGGGGCTTCTTAGAAAACAATGGCCGACATTCTGGTCCCCTTGCCAAGAGAAAGACTATGGGTCTGTATGTGCCTCCCCCCACATGCTCTGAGTGGCCAGGCCAGAAACAAGCAAAGGCTGGTACTGTGCGTCCAGGCCAACCTGTAAGAACCAGCACTGACTGGCTCTGGCCAGAAGGTGGCGCCAGAGGGCTTGAGGAATGAGCGCTCTCAGAGGGGACACTCAGTGACCAGTTCTGCGCTGAGGTTTCCTCTCCTCTCAAGGATGCACAATCCTGCCCAGAACCCTGGTCTGGCCACAAGAGGTTGAATTCCAGTGCAGCGTGGCTTGAAATGCAGTGTGGCCCACAGGCAGGCTCAAGTCCCGTTTGTAAGGAGCAGGGGGCCTGGCAGTGCAGCAAGGGCTGCCTGACAGATGACAAAACAATGGCAGGCGTGACTCATCATCGCCACCTGAGCTCCCCTCCCTTCTGCTCCAGTAGGGGTCTAGAGGACCCAGCCCCAACCTATCACCTGGGGACGTACCACCAGATCAGGCAATCTGAAAAACCTGCAGCCCAGTACGCTGAGCTGCTCCAGCCGCCAGAGGGGGTAACATCTTTGCGAAAGGGCACCTGAGCATGCCTGCAGGCTGTCTGCGGAAGGAAGCTTTCCAGGAGAACCTGAGTCCAAGCCCAGCACGCTGCCAATATGGACTACGCCTTTGCCTAGCACCTTCCCCCTGCCTCATTGTAGACTATGGTAAATGAGAGGAAGAAAAAAAAAAAAAAAACTATGCCTTTACTAAGCTTAGAATGGGTGAGACGTAGTAAGTACAAACAAAAGATTGTTAGGGGGGTAATACTATGAAGAAAATTGGCTTAGAAATTGAGAGGAGGAAGCTGGGCATGGTGGTGAATGCCCTCAGGAGGCTGAGGCAGGAGTATCATTCATTGCAAGTTCGAGACTAGCTTGGGCTACAAAGTGAGCTCAAGACCAGCCTGAATGGCATAGCAAGACCCAGACTCAAAAATAAGGAGAGGATGTTAAAGCAGAAGCCTGCACAAGAAGACAGTAGTCTTGGAAAGGAACACGAAAAGCATTCCAGGCTGTATACAAAGGCTCTAAGATTGAGCTTGGTGCATTCCAAGACCAGCAAGGCCTCCATTGTTGCCGAGCAACAGGGAGTGAGGAGATGCAGGCAGAGCAGGTGAGCACAGCATGAAGGGCGTGGCAAAACCTCACCCCACCTGCGGTAGGCAGCGTTTGGTGAGCAGCACGTGGCACAGTCTGAACTAGGGTACAAGAATCAATCATGTGGAGAACAGACCACAGTGGGGAAAAGGGAGTAGCAAAACTTTTTAGGTGGCTTGGACAGGGGGGGGGGTTGGCAACCTGAGAATGGTCTCACAAGTGTGGGAGATTGCCTGGTAGTAACAATGCTCCCTTCGGTATCCGTGAGCTTGAATTCACGCAGCTGTCTGGCTCTCTAGCCGGGTCCTGCTGTGCCAGTGTAGGTAACAGGTTCTGGTCAGGAAATCACAGCTGGACTGCAACTGTCCTGTCAGTGCATGGAACTCCCGCCTCTAGAGACGCAAACTATACCTCTGCTGTCTCCTGACTTTCCTGCCACCTGTCCCGCTTTCCTTCAGAGCCTTAGTCCTCTCTCATGCTCATCTCCCACGCGTGAGCTGCACCAGTTGCCTTGTGCACTGCGCGTTCTCAGAACTGAACGCCACCTGCTATGAACAGGTACTTCATAGTCGTTGCATGTTTGAATGGTTTCTTCTTGTCATTTAAAGCCTGTTACTTAAAAAATACCACTGGCTGACACAGTGAAGCAAATGAAGAAACCATGGTCAACATATCCGGGGCCAGGAAGCTCAATGCTCTTCTCCTTTCCTCACCAATCACAGTTCTGTGATGCAATCAAGTCAGCACAGCTGCTCATGATTTCAGGGACCTGTGAGGTGTCACCTAAACCATGACAGGCCCACGGCCATGTCGCTTGGCTCAGCAGGGCCCGGGTGGTGTCTTACTCTGCGGACATTCCTCAGACATGGTAACCTCTCTCCTTGCCTGCCTCAGCGCTTCCCCAGGCAGAAGCAGCTACTTGCTGTATATCCTGGTCGAGAGTTAAGCCCTCCTCCCAGAAGCCCATATCCCTTACTGTGCAACACACACCCCTGCTTTCCTCCTTCCTGTCAATTTATTCCTGCCTCCAGCTCCTTTAGACCAAAGTCTCTGTCCTTTGCATCAAGACCTGAAAAGCCTTGCAATGCTCAGAAAAACAAGAGCATACACCAGGCTTGGAATGTTAGGCATCAAGAGCATCCAGTCAGACTTTTAATGCACTCTTCCCCCCGCCCCATCCCAGCTAGAGCCAAAGCACAGCCTGGATTCTATCAAGTTAGGGAGGGTGGGAAAGGCTGCCTGCACTTGTCAAATACTAGGGTGATCAACCACCCTGATTGAGAAGAGTTCTGCTTTGCAAATCCTTGGTGAACAAGCTAACTGGCCACTCTGTACTGAAGCAATGCCCAACCACAGCCTCAAAGGAGTAACTGGCAAGTTACTTGTGCCTCATTTAACAAGTGATTTAATGACTCCAGGGGCCCAGTTTTATTTCTACTGTTACTTGTGAAATATTTTAAGCTCAAACTGGCTGACATGATACCAAAGATGTTAAGCTAAAACATAAAAGCATGTAGAGAAGTGTCTGCCACTACGTCGTAAGGCGTCCTAGCCATGTGCAGTATCCATGTGTCGATACATGCAGAACTCCCGAGCTGCTCCTGGCGGCAATCTACACGGTGGCCATGAGGAGCTCCAGTGGTACAAGGCCACCCTACAGGCACATGGGTCTGCACTGCCCCGACTGTGAAGGTGCCCACAGCCACTAACAGTGACCCTCTCACAGGTGGAAGCAGGAAGGCAGGACCTTCCTAAAAATCTGTTGCTTGAGTTTACTGTAGGTATATACTTTAAAAGCCAAAAAGTTAAATTTTCTGAAGCCTGAACACTCAGATTAGAAATGGGAAGCATTTGTGGGGTCATGCCTTTATCAGAATTAGTGGGTAAGTTAAGGCGGCTTCAGGCTCCTCCCACAGATCACAAAGCAGGGGTCCTCCGAAGGGCACGGAGACAGGTAACAAAGGGTGGACATGAGACTTCGTTATTGTCCTTGCCAGCTTAAGCAGCTAATTGAAATTTCTGAGTCCTATAAAACGTAAGTCTCAGGTTTATCAGAAACTAAAAGTTTAAAAGTGATTCTTCAGGTACAAGACTACTGTACTCCCCCAAACGGGTCCACAGGAGGAAAACTGAGGATTTCACTTGGATACACTTTTAGCTGGAGAAGGGGTATCTCATCCTATAAATACCTCTCCGAAAAATACCATGGATTTTCCAACATGCCAATCAAGGTCCATTCTGGATGTTCTGATTTTTGGAAGCAAAGGTTCGGCTATGGAAGCCAGCCTACAGATTATACATGTGTATTTCCCTGTACCTTACCACCTAGCTTTCTCCTGAGAAAGCCGGACACATCTGACCCTAAGGCTCACATGTGGCCAGGGCTACGAAACCTACTCGGCCTTGCCTCCCGATGCCCAGGATCCACGGTCAGCCCAGAACAGTTCTGAAAACATGGCAGAGGCCTGAAACCCACTTCGCCCAGTGTCCCTGAAGTCCAGGAGGTACACCGACCCTCCAAGCAGAGGCACCGAACAGCTGCTCTAGATCTCTCCTCGGTCTTCCTTGCATGCTACAGAGCAGGCACAGTACTTTTCTATCACCTCTGACTCACTCCCACCAGTGGGCATCTGAGTGGCTGGTGGCTGCGGCCTACCACTTTAAGTGTGGACTAAGGAAAGATCAGTTAGGTCCAGGTGGTGACTGAGTGGTGGAGGGCTTACGAAGCATGAGGAAGGCCCTGGTCCAATCCCCAGCCAACAGACAAACCGCACAACAAGTAAACCTGCTAGATCATCTTCTGAAAGAACATATATGAGACCCTATCTCTGACAACGCCCTGGATGGTCGATGAGACTGTACACAATGGTTGAGGCGATTTCCAGAAACTCAAGAATTCAACAGTAAAGTGAGCCTTAAGCAGCGGTTTGTTGTATTCAACATGGTAGGCAGAGAAGGGCCTCGCTGCTTTCCTCAAGCCTTGTAACTCCAGCCATGAACTCCAGGTCTGTGTTTTTCAAAAAAACAAAAGTATGAGGCCAGACATGATACTTGCACACCTGTTACCCCAGGACTCAGGAGGCACCAGGCATTCAAGGTCAGCCTGAACTGCACAGTGAAACCCTGCCTCAAAAAGGCAAAAATAAAAAAAAAAAAATTTAAAAATACGGCCATTTTTCGGCACTGGGCCATAGGCTGTAATTCCTCTTTTATTTCTTACCAGCTTTGTATGTTCAATTTTTTTTTTTTTTTTGGTATGTTCAACTTTTAAACTCAAAACATAACCCTCATTTTCCCCAAGTTTACACACCAGATGATAATCATTTTAACCTATTTACCAGGACATTAATATACGCAAATCAACTGGCCTGTTAAAGTGACATTCCACTCTTGGATAGCAATATTTGAAATTAACATATGTAACAAAAAGCACAAATAACATCCTTCTAAGACACAAAGCATAAATGATAATTAAAACAATCATGGGGGTCCATCAGGCATGCCCAAATACATCTACAACTCTGACAATGGTTATTCACTAAAATAGAGGTAAAGCTATGAACAAAAACAAGTTTAAAAAAAAAATTCTATGTCAGTCAATAATGTGAGAACAAATTCAAGCTTTAATGAAAAAGTTTTGGTTCATGGGAACAGAACCCATTTCAAAACAGTCTATTACTAAATTTCAGTCCCAATTCTAGAATACACTTGTGGTTTAACACATTCTCACTGGCAACTCAAGACTCTTGGCAGCAAAAATGTGATAATCCTTCAATGCCTGGCATTCCATTTTTAGAATATGCATAAAAACGGAACATAGTAAAATTTTTTCTCTTCAAATTTTTCTTCCTTGAATTTTTCTAAGCAACATATATGTATTTCATGCAGAGTCAAAATTGCGAGGCGTGTGAGTGTATACCTGTAATCCCAGAACTTGGGACCTGAAGCAGGAGGAGTGCCATGAGTTTGAGGCTAGCCTGGGCTACATAATGAGTTCAAGGTCACCCTTGAACAGTGAGAGATCCTGCCTCAAAAAAAAAAAAAAAAAAAAAAAATCTGACATAAATGGGTTAAAGGCATTACAAAGGATAGTCAGTACTAAACAAAGTCATATAAGCATTTTAATTATTTACTGAAACCTACAAACTATCGCTCATTATCATATAACTCCATTTCCTTAAATTCGTGCTTGGGAAATAAGTGTCAACCCTAGATATTAGAATATTTGTCTGGATTCCTCCAAATAATTTAACGGGATCTCTAAAGACATGAAGACTAAGAACCACAGAAATAACTTGTTTTTCTATTCAACCAACTCACTTCGAAAAATAATACTGGCATGTCAAACTACCAACTAAAACACGATGTCTACAGTCAAGTATTTTAATAGGCAACCAAATCCTTTGTGTTGGGGAGGCCTGGGGAAAGACTGGCCAATGGCTACTAAGCTATAGTTAGACCGAAGGAAGCAGCTCTGGTGCACTACCGCACAGTGAGGTAATTATGGGTAACAATGTATTGTGTATTTCAAAAAAGCTACAAGAAAGGATTTTTGAAGTTTTTGTCATAGACAAATGATAAATGCTTGAGACAAGATATTTTTAACCTGATTTAAACACTGTAAAATGTATACATGTACTAAAACATTACACTGCACCTCATTAATACATACAATTTTTGTTGTTAAAAAATAAAACAATGTAAAAAAATTGGTCTGCCTAAAATATTCAACCCAAGAAATAAGTCTTTCACTCTACAAATTCACTCAGTTACAAAGCAAATTTCTATAGCAGTTCTATAGTCTAAAGTACTCAGAATGCTGTGTGTATGACACCTACATTCTAAGCTAACCCAGATCACTTTGTGACTACCCTTCATTCTTAGGGTACGAAGCTTTTAATGTTTCTAAATATGAAAATCCTATTTTGTTACTAAATGAGAAATTAGTATCACCTACCTTAGTGATTCCAACTGTAACCATACATTTTTAGAGCAAATTACCATACTTATCATTGCTCTTACTCATTTCATACAAGCTAAGGTACCAACACTTTCAAGTCTAGATGGAAAAACCCAGTCATTTACTCCAACTCTGTTATTCCAAAAACATGCAATTCTTACCACAAGTTCCACTGATGTAGCTACAAGATTTAAGGATTTTTATCTGGATGACAGCACCACATGTTAATTACAAGGTATGAATTCCTTTAGTTAATTGTAGTACAACGAGACTTGGAAAAGCCAGGCACAGTGGCACACATCTGTAATCTCAGCACTCAGGAGACTGAGAGGAAGATTACTACAAGTTTGAGGCCAGCTTAGGCTATAGCCTAATGAGTTCAAAGCCAGTCTGAACCAGACTGGAGAAGAAAAGGTGGACCACTCAAGAAAATTTACTTCAAATATATACACACACTTCAAAATTGTGTATGTATGTTTTTCTCATGCTTCTTACAAAAAGAAATACTGTAACTTCTCCATTGGTTCCAAATTCAACACAGTACAAAGCAAGGAAGTGTTTATTAACTATACTCACACACAGTTAATGATTAGCGCTCTTTAAGTGTACCTTGGTAGCTTAAAAAAATTGAGTATTAATTTGCACAGAACTTCTAATCCTATTCAAAGGATAAAAAGGGAAAAATTCATTAAATGTTGAGCACTGGCACTTCAAATGCCATTTTCCTTTGGGTAAATGTACACCACACTAAACAGTGATCCAGTAATAATTTTCTATTTGCTTTCACTGATTATCACTTAAAAGAATTAATACAGGGTAATGCTGTAACAGCTAAGACATTAAGATCACATGACTCACAGGCAATATACAAATACTTAAGAACTTACCAATCTATCAATTATTTTAAGTTATCTTAAATATACATAGCAATATAGTATTTATAACCAGGAACTGCACTAAGTAGACATATCATTTAAGCTCTACCTGAAAACATGCCACTTTAAATCCTAAAACCTTAACCCTGATGTTACACAGTTAAACAATTAGATCTTACTGAAGCAGCACAGATTTCCTTTCTCAAAGACAAGTTCAAAGTACACCGGCAATATGACAATTATACAAACGAATCCTGAATCACCTGAAGAATGTCAGAAAGTTCTCAAAGAGGTTGTGTAGTGGCCTGGATATTTTTATTTACCAAGAATTCTATAAATTCTAAAATTAATTGATTTATCTTTAAAACAGCACCAGTCTTGCCCACTGATACAATTAAAATTTGACTTTCTCAGTTCTTAGTTCACAAGTTTATTATGAAAAACACTGCAGTGTTCTTGTGCAGTAACATCAGGTCTTACAGGAGGGGGAAAACATTTCTGTTCAGAACAACTCACCAGGTTCTGACAATAACAAAGAACATGAGGGCGAGATTTGAGAAGGGAATAAACTGAGTGCAGACAAATCATACAATTAAATTAAACAGTATCCCTGAAAAGAAACAAAACAATTTCAAAACTCACAAGTAGAGGGGAGGCTTGGTACTTATTTTTAAAAATGTTCATTAAGCGCCAATGATTGTTTGCTGCTATCCTTATCTACAGTCATGCTGAGTAAAGCTATAGCTAAATGGAAGTTAAATTGTATTCACGAGGTGTTAATGTTTACATCTTATTATCTGCAGTCTCTCAGAGAAAGCAAAAAGTAACTACAAATAGCGCTATGCCAGAAACTGGTTTCTTGACCAACAATGTCGCTTCAGCATGCAATGAACTGGTTCATTCTAAAGTGGTCACGGCTGTTGATGACAAGAGGCTTTGTATTTTTATATGGCACATCTTTTGGTCCGTGTGAAAACAAGTTTTTTGAATGTTAACTATTTTCTTGACACTCTGGAGTTACTGTTGCTCTTCCCGTTTCCATTAGGTCAATAAATGGTTCATGGCAATACTGTACAAGTTTAAAATTTCATTACAGGAAGTAGTCTGGGGTACGACGCGTGACATGTGGTTCGCCTCTACGAGGTGCTGGATCAAACTGCAAGCTGAAAAATAAGACCAAGTTCAATGTTTATATTTAAAGACATTCATGTATTGATGATAAGAAGAACTTCAGTCTTTCAAACTTTATGTAACTTTTTCCTATTCAACTTTAACTTGGATAGGAAAACTGAACCTTCACTGCAATTGAAATCATACACTTAAAGTCTTTCAGCTGCATTCCCCGTTAAGAACTTAGCTACGAAAGGCATGCTTTTATTATACAATGCAGTTCCTTCTAAAATGGTTTGAAACAAAGTCTCTACTAAGTAAAACTTAAAGCTCTGAATATTGTATCTGATTTCTTATCCTCAGAATATACCTTATTAAATCCACAAAAAAGCACAGGTTTAAAAACTGAATACCTAGTGATCAATATTAGGGTCTATACAGGGTTAGTTTTTGAAGTGTTTTGCACATCATAGGTCCATTTCAAAGAAAATTTAAAAACCAACTTGGAACTAGCATGAATTCATGAATATTTTACACCTCCCCTCAAGACTAAGTATTCATTAATGGCAACCAAATGGTCAGGTATTAACACTTACAAAGAATATTTTAGAGTATCATCAAGTTCCATGATTGCAGCTTGATTACCACAACGATAACAATAGTTTGGAGCACTGAAAATTGTTACTACATTCCGGTCATGGCACCAGTTATATCCCTATAAAGGGGGAAAAAAAGTTCTTTATTCTGTAATTTACATACAACAACAAAAAATAAAAACCAGACAGGCCTGTAACATCTTCACAAAACAATTTTCTGTATTTTGTAAAAACTATGATATATACATATACATATACATATAAAATGTATTTTTTTTTTTTTTTACTTTTCCCAAATTAACAAAGCAAAACTAGTTTTTTATTTTAAGAAAAAAAAATGGGCTGGGGATTTAGCTCAGTGGCTTAAGTGCCTGCCTGGCAAGCGTGAGGTCGTGAGTTCGATCCCCAGTACCAAAAAAAAAAAAAAAAAAAGTTGGGCATGAGGTCACACCAGCAATCCCAGCTACTTAGAAGGCCAAGGCAAGATAATCACCAATTTAAGGATAACCTGGGCAATTATGCAAACTGTCTCAACAATAAGGGAAAAAGATAGGTTGTGTATCGGGGAGTGGGGGGTGGGGTGGGTGTGTGAATTCAGCGGCAGAGTACTTGTTTACCATATGGGAGACTTCAGGTTCAACCTATACCCTCCCCCAACCTGATGGAGACTGAAGTAAAAACAACACTAGTAAGCTGTATATTCAGCTGGCCCTCTGTAAATGCCTATGTCTCATCAGCCTCTTAATAAGGTGAACTAAACATGATTTAAGAATGAAGCATGTCTGTAATCCCAGCACTCAGGAGGCTGAGGCAGGTGGATCTCGGAGACTTTGAGGCCAGCCTTAAACCACAAACTACAACCTTGTCTCAAAAACCAAAATAAAAGAGAAAGAGATATTTTGATAGCTACTGTTAATGTCTGGTTGTCTTATTGTAAAAAACCCAAAACAAAATGAATGAAGAACATGATTTAAGACACAGGACTATATGATCATGCCTTGTAGAAGTAAAAACATACTGCTACGGTCTGAATATTACATGTGCCCCAAAGACACATGCTGTGTTAAAGGCTTAGCCCCCAGGATAGTGACACAGAGAGGAGATGAGACCTAGTGGCAGGTCCTTTCACTGGCATGTATCCCTGAAGACACTGTGGGGCCCCAACATGTTTCCATCTCATTTTCCTGATTCTGGATGCGACTCTTGCTCTCAGATATGTACCCATTATGCTGAGCCATCCTTACCAGAAACCCAAACCAGTCAGGCTGCCACTCTTGGACTAGAACCTTCAGAACCCTGAGCCCAGACAAATCTCTCTTTATAAGTAGCTTGTGTCAGGTAATGTTACAGTGGCAGGAAACATACTAAAATACACCTAACTTCTAGAGACCAGAAGCTTATTAATTTTCTTCTCAGGAATGGGGAGAAGGTCCCTAAGCTGGCTGCTGCCCATAAAAACCTCCAGTCTGGAGCTTGACACACTCAAAGTCCATCTGAATGTACAAATTACTTGTTAGTTTTTGTGCTTAGTACTGTTCAAATTTCTCACAAATCTGTATATTATTAATTTAAATAAGACCCTAATTCGAAAAGTATGCTAATCAACGCTTTATGCCAAGAGCCCTAGCACGTTTCCCATTGTTTCTTCTTTCAAATCATTTGTAACACATGCTAAATATATGAAATAAAAATAGGATAAAATGACAGTCCTCCCCATCTCCCTGTATCTTACACTTTCCTAAATCCCAAACGCTTTCCAGTCATTAAGAATTCTCTCAAATATATTAAATATGTATTTCATTATCAAAAGCTTGGTTTTAATTCTAGTGTGCAGCCACCAAAAGGCTCAAGTTACAATGCCAGACTCAAGAGAAGGAACACATGGGATGTCTAAATAACAGCATTAAAGTAGAATTCCACAGTATCTTCTTTCCTGTAGTTTACTAAAAAGCAAATGCTACTTCAAAGAAGAGAACATACCTCCATCACCAGCTGGTGAGCTCTAGACACCAACGTGAGGCCATTGGCATGATTAAATGTCTCAGATATATCTTGGCCAAAGGTATAACCAGCTCCCCGAGGAGATATACCCCAACCACCACGATCGTCTGGATCTGACCACAGCAAATCACACATTGGACCCTAAAAAAGCAGGTTCAAGTTATACATGACTTGGGTAATTCATCAGAAGCAGCTTCCTATCTCACTTGCTGAGTGCTGTTTGCTGAAGATTTTTAGACATTTGTGCAATGACAGATATTTTCCAGAAGTCTTCATGATGTGTAACTGACATTAATGTGCAGGCACCTCAATCTACCTATAGTCTGCTAAATCAGTACTAGACAGTATGAACTGGTAGATAAGACAAGGTAGGTTCTAATAAAGCCAGTGAGCCAGTCCCATTCCTCTTGAGATCTTGGCAGGCTTCTAACCTTGTAAACAGTGAAGCTAATAGTGTTCACATCTAAGGAACTGTTTAACATGTAAAATGTACTTATAATTAAACTGCTCTCTTTAAAAAGTTTTCTGAAAAGACTTTATTACCCAAGTGAAAGCCATACCTCATGGGGAACTTCTTGTAGGCGATCAAGTGCTCTGATGTGATCCAGTGTATCTATGGATGGAGAGAGGCCACCATGTAGACAGAAGATCTGAAAAGATTGGTTTAAAATGTTAACTTCATGTAAAAGAAACTCTAGAATATTCTAGACTGAGTGACAAGTAGTCACCCCCACCATCTGGCCCAACTGGTGTTTCTGTGCTTTTCCTGTATGAGGTCTGCCTGGAATACCCATCTTTCCTCCAGCCTACTGTGAGCCACTGAGCACTCTTTCTCCCTGACACACTACCCGTGCTACATTCAGACTCCATCTCCACCAGCTCCTCCAAGAAAATGTTACCTTCTAATGCTATCTGCTCCCCTCCACTAGAACTAACTCTAGGATCGTCACACTCACAGGCTTTTCTTGTAAATTCTATGGACCACCTTTACTGGAAGCAGTAAATGGGTCTTTGCATCTCTTAGACTTGGGCTTCATTTTCTATCCCCGTGATCCCACCCCATACACTAGTTCTTGCTACAAAAAAGGCAAAAAAGAAAACAAAAACCCCCACCAAGTCCCAAAAGGAAAACATGAATGGCAAACAGTCACTTGCACCTTAACGTCTGTTTTGTTTTGAGACAAGTGTCACTGTGTAGTTCAGGCTGGTCTCAAACTCACAGTAATCCTCCTGGCCTCAGTCTCTTGAGTGCTGAGACTATAGGTGTGCACTACCATGCCCAGCTAAACATTAACAAAGCAGATTTTTCCTGAACTCTAGAAGGGCAAAGCAGGAGCATTTCAAGGTCAAGACCCTGTCTCAACATTGAAAAAGGGTTGGAGTTTAGTGCAAAGGCCCTGCTGGATTCAAATCTTTGGTCCCTCAAAAGGTAGAAGAAAAAAAAAAAAAAAAAAAAAACAAGATAAAAGCAGATTCCCTGGGTGGTTTCACAGGCCTATATATCTCAGCAGCTGGGAGGCTGAAGATTACAAGTTTAAGGCTGGCTTGGCCAGCCTGACAGTTGTAGGAGAGGGCAGTGTGATCAGCAGATTCCTAAAAATCAACAATGAGTTTTAAGGTGCACAAACCTGCCCATCCACCAAGGCAGTGAGAGGAAGGTAATCAAAAAGATCTGTAAAATATTTCCAAACATTTGCATTTCCATATTTTCTTAAACACTCATCATAGAAACCATAAACTTGTGTGATTTGTCTGCTCTCATGATTCCCTCGGAGAATAGTGATGCGTTCACGGTAACGAACCTGAAACAACAAAACAGAAAACATAAACAGCTAGTTCCTTCAAAATTCAAATGACAATTCAGGAAGCTTTCCACTGGGAAATTAGCTGAAAGAACACCACACCCCCACATTACACTGAAATATGATCTACAAACAAAAAAGCCCATGAGATGGTTTGTCAACTTCATCTCAGTTAAATCAAGTACTTCTACCACCCACTTTATACCAAGTACTTATAGGTTATTAAACCTCATACGTGAATTTTTTTTTCCGGTTCAAGGACTGTTAGTAAATTTAGTTACACAGCAATTATCACAACCCAGATTTAGAACCTTCTCATTAGCCTGAAAAGATCTCTCATGCCTGTCTACAGTCACTTTCCACTTCCAGATCTTGGCAACCACTGATTTATTTTCCTTCTTGAGGCTGCTTTTTGAAATTCCATAAAAATGAAGTAACATAAAGCATAGGCTTCTATGCAAAGCATCACTTGGACCTTTTTTTTTTTTGGTACCGGGGATCAAACTCGCAACCTCACGCTTGCCAGGCAGGCGTTTAAGCCACTGAGCTAAATCCCCAGCCCCACTTGGACCATTTTAAGAATAGTCTAGGTTGTGGCACAGGTCAGTGGTTATTACTATTTATAGTTCCACCTTTTGTTTCTCCATTCACCGGCAGGGTGATTGGTGACTATCTGCAGTTTTGGGGCCATTGTGAAGTGGTGCTATGATCATTTGCAGGAGTGTATGCTTTCATTCCTCTTGGACAGATTATTAGGAACAGTAACTGTTAGGTATAGGAGGTATATGCTTTAACTTTCTAAGAATCACTACACTGGCTGAGCCACTTCACATTTCCACTAGCAATGCATGAGCATCCTTACCTCTGCATATTCACCAATGCATGGTATCGGGAGCCTTAGATTAGTCATTCTAACACATGCGAAGTGCTAACTCACTGTTATTTCAACTTGCATTTCCCTAATGACTAAAGGTGTTACGCATCTTTTCACATATTTATTAACCATGTATTTGAGTGAAATAGTTTAGGCCAGTTCAGGGTTGGCCTGAACTACACAGCAAGAACCTCTCACAAAACAAAATAAAATTTAAAGATGTGGGCATGACTCTTGTGGCAGAGCATATACTTGATTGGCATGTAGGAGGCCCTGGATACATTCCCTGGTACCAAGAATAATTAAAAATTAAAATGCATAGTAGATTGATATGTTTTGAAACTTTCAGTTTTTTTCCTTGAAATAAGTAACTTGAAAAAATGGATAGTAAATATTTTAAGACTGAATATACTTTTTGTGAGGTGTGGGTTGTTTTTTTTTTTTTTGTCTTTTTGAGACAGTTTCACTATGCAGTTTAGGCTACCCTTGAACTCATTTTGCAGCCCAGACTGGCCTCAAACTTGCAGGGATCCTCCTGGTTCAGCCTTCTGAGTGCTGGGACTACAAGGTATGCACCATCATGCCCAGCCTTGTGATACATTTTGCTTTATGTTATTTTTTTTGGTACTGGGTATCAAGTTCAGGACCTTGTGCTTGCCAGGCAGGTGCTTATGGTGCTGAGCTATATTCCCAGCTCCTTGTGATATATTTTAAGAATGCAAAACTCTTTAATTTTTAGAAAATCAAGTCTTCTATTTTTTAACAGATAGTTTTTTAAACGTATGTAAGAAGTCTTTGCCTAACAAAAGATCACAAAAGTTTTTTCCCCTACAACACATCCTGGAAGTTTACTCAGACCTTTGCATTGAGGTCTGTGGTTTTCTGGGGTCCATGGGTTTGTTGTTGTTGCTTTGGTGCTAAGGATTCAGCCCAGGGCTTTGTGCCTGGCAGGCAAGCATGCTACCACTGAGATGCATCCCCAGCTCTATGACAGATTTGTTCTACCACTAGTTACTGAAACGGCCACCTCTCCCCCATCGCCTCCCTGTACTCATCTGTTGCTAGGGCTGCCATAACAAAGAACCACAGGACAACAGATACTTACCTCCTCACATTTCTGGAGCCAGAAGCCCAAGATCAAGGTATCAAAGAGGCCGGTTTCTTTGAAAGTTTCTCTCCCTGACTTACAGATACCTATTTTCTCCATGTGTCTTCCTATCATCTTCTCTGTCTCTGCCCTAATCTCTTTTTCTAAGGATACCACTCAAAGGATTAAGGCTCTCCCATTTTACTTAGTTACCTCTGTAAAGGCTCTGATTTTAAATCGACATTCTGAGGTCCTGGGGATTAACACTTTGATACATAAAATTTGAGAAGACAATTCGAGTCATTATACCTCCTGAGGTTTTGTTTTATTTTTTGAGGACAGGGTCTCATATTGATTTAGGCTGGTCTTGAACTCACAGCAATCCTCTTCCCTCAGCCTCCCAAGTGCTGGGATTAAAAAGGTCCTATGTGGCTCCTGAGTGAAGTTTCAAAGGCAGCACATCTGCTCCTCTCCGGTGTACTAGGATCAAGCCTAAGCTTTTAAGCACAGGTGGTTTGCTACCTAGGTTCCTTCACAGTATCTAGAGCCACAGGAAGTAACTTCCTTTATCTAATCTAATGCCTTCATTTTACAAATGCAAAATATAATGACTTCCAAAAAACTTCTGTAAGTTTTCACACAATTAAGCTATCAGTGGGGTGGGGATATAGCTCAATGGCACAGCATCTGCCTGGCATGCACAAGACCCTGAGTTCAATTCCCAGTACCAAAACAAAATAAACATACAAAAAAAAAAAATCACCTTTGTTGTTTTAAGATATCAATTACTGGCCAGGCATGGTGGCACATGCCTGTAATCACAGCCCTCAGGAGGCTGAGGCAGAAGGATTGCTGTGTTCAAGGACACACTAGGCTACATAGTGAATTCAGGACCAGGCTGTACTACATAGTAACACTGTCTCAAAAAACCAAAAATGAACCAAAAAAAGATGATCAATCACCTGCAATTCAGCTCTTGCTGAAACCATGACTCACTACTTCTTTAATATTGGGAAAGTATGTGGCACTCACTCTACTGTTGTAAATATGCTGTAATGTGAGTGTGTTGTCTAAGAAAAAGATGAAAAAAGAAAAACGAAAGACTACCCCAAAGACAAAGTCAAATTTTTTATCAGCAAAAGGCAGAAACATTCTACCCTAAAAGTTATATAGTATTTTCTGCTTTACCTTTAGGTGTTTATCTATTCATTTCATAAAACTACAACTGGTATATATAAAGTTTGAATTATTTCATTCCTGAGTAAGGAATTTTATTCTAAAATGTAACATACAGCTGGAGAAAAACTGCAAAATCACTAGGGAAAAAACCAAATATTTAAGAGATCTGTCTTACCCGGTTAAAAAGTCCAAACATAAAATTTAAATTACCTTTAGGGCTACAAGCAGTGTAACTGTTTCAACTGAATAATAGCCTCGGTCAACATAATCTCCCATAAACAAGTAATTTGTGTCTGGTGATTTGCCACCAATTCTAAACAGTTCCATGAGATCATGAAATTGCCCATGTACATCTCCGCAGACGGTAACTGGACATCGGACCTCCTGCACGTTGGATTCTTTTGTCAGGATTTCTTTAGCCTACAGATTGAGGAAAAAACAAGAGCAATAAGGTCTGGTGTTAAGCAACATTAACAAATACATGCTTATTCACACAACGTATCTTAAGGTGTAACAGTCGGTGTAAGATGAAACGGCAGAGATTTATGATCACATTAAAATGGACAGTATGTGGCTAGATTCTATTCACTGGTTGTAACACCCCTTTTGAGGGAGCATAGTCTCATTTCTACCATTAATATCAGGAGGGTTTTTTTTTTTTAAACTCAGGACCTTTTGCTTGCCAGGCAGGTGCTGTGCCACTGAGATATATCCCTGGGCCAATACCAGGAGTTTTCAAGCCTATTAAGTTGACATCTAATTAAAATTTTAAGGAGATCATTATCTTACTAAGATCAATAAAAATGGAGTAAGATGCACAGGTCCCTACTTCCCCAGTTTCTAACTATAACACTGCCATCCCACAATTTCAGGTTATCTCGGTACTGCTTCGCTTTCCAATTTTTAATGGACATTAAAATTTTGTCTGTGGGCCAGGGATTTAGCTCAGTGGCATAAGCGCCTGCCTTGCAAGCACTCGGTCATGAGTTTGAACACTGGTATTTTTTTTTTAAATTTGTCTGTTATTTTAGCATGTCTTTATACCCAAATACAAACGTCTCGGTTTGTAATTAGTTTAGTCAATCTACATGCACTGTACAAGTGGCTTTTTACTTGGCACATATGCACTTTCCCATATAATCACAAATCCAAACATTACTTTTAGGGCAAAGCAGTATTTCACTAAGTAGAACACCTATTATCCATTCGTTTAATAAACATTTATTCATCATTTGCTCAATCATTGCAATCACTACTACGTATCTAGCCCCACGCTAGGCACTAGGAATTCAGTACCGCACAAAGGAGGTCATTCCCACTGAAAGGGTTACAAAGAAGTAAGGGAGAGGAGTATAGTATCAGGAAAGAAAGGAAGAGCATTAGCTAGAGAAGACTTTAAGTCAGTTCAAATTGCCAGAGAATTGTTGTATATAAGCAGATTACTCTTCACATCCTGAATGACAACCAAAGAAGTCGAGTTTAAGGCAGTAGCATGGAACTGTTAGCTACACAGTGGAAAACCCAACATCCACCCTGTCCTTCAAGTAACACTCTTTGAGAGTACAATCCAAGAACCAAATTTTAAGCCACACAACCCCAGAGAAATTTTTAAAATTGCCCTGGACAGTAATTCTAAGATCCCCTGAGTTACTGTCACTAAAAGACAGACATTCATTAGGCACATCCCATGATTTAGTGAGCCTGGGAGAAACACCACTATAATGAAAATTTATAGAACCTATCTCAAAGAAAATTTTAAAAGTTTTAAAAGACAATGACCAAAGAAAACAAATGGTCACATACCATGTTAATCTTGGCATGATGTAATGTGCACATTGAATCCTATCAGAAGTTACACTTCAAAGTACGTCCCTGGACATTTGCTTACCTGCAAGGCTATTCTTTACATGAATGACAAAAAAGCTGCCGTTCAGGACTATTCAAAGATCCTTAATTACAACCTACTCAAATTTTATATTTAAATTATCAAAATTAAGCCCTAAATTCCACTTGCCCCTTTTATTTCAATTGAGACAAATCGCAATCAAGAAAGTCTACAGATGTATCTAAAGCACTACACAAACTACATACAGTGATACATTCTTGTACAAATAATGTGGCATGAAAAAATACATCTGGCATGGGTAAAACTCAATGTCCCCTGGAATTATACCCCGCAATACCACTCCCCTAGGGCAAAAGCACATATCAAGAGCAAGTGACAAGTGAGCTTTCAAACCTTTGTTTAGAAATTTTACATACATAGTGTATGCCTACAGGAAAAAAAAAAAACTTCCCATTTTTAAAATAATAAAACACTGTTCAGTAGCCTGCTTTTCTAACAATATCTAGGAATTCACAAAGTACACAGAGGCCAGTTTAATTTTTTAGTGGATAGAGTGGTTCACAGATTACAACTGTAGGAAAGGAATGTGTGTACAATACACAATGAACACCCTAGCATTTGCTCACCTGTATACATACACAGGCATAGTTCCTGAAAGAAGATACCATGAAGTAAACTTTCTAGTAAACCTAGAATTCTGCATTTTTATATGTTCACACTAGTCAAATAGCTCTTCAAAACGGAAAGGATACTTTTAACTATAATTTAGCAAACAATTTTAACTTTTAAAAACCAACCAAAGCTCTTTCTGCCCTTCTTAACAAATTTCAAAGAATACTTACAATGAAATGTCAGAGAAAACAGTGGTGTCCACCAAACAATCATCAATCTAGCCAACTGTTAAAAACATTTTAACATTAAAAAATGCAAGCTTGCAAAAAACCAGTTTTAAATACTATGCTTTTTATTTTTTGTTTCAATTTACCAATTCTAAAATAATCATTATGCCAAAATATACTACCTTGAATGCCAGAACAATAAAACCTACTGAGGTCCACATCAAAGTTTATTTTTCACAACTAGTCATAGACAAAGAAAGAAGTCTGAGAGAGGCTATGCTACCAAGAAATTAGGCCTGAGGCCAGTCTCAGCTATAGCATCAGTTCTGAAGAACCTCTATGGGTCATTTACTGGGACCTCTTAATGAGGAACCTCTAGTCTCCCTCCATGCCTTTATTAACCATCAGCTACCCACTTCAAATCTCTAGTTAATACTCAGAGAAGGTATTTTCATGGTAATTTAATTAATACTGCAATTTGAGCCTTAATTTTAAGTAATTACCTTTTCATTCACGCATTCTATATCTTACAACTCAAAGCACGTCACCTGAATTATGTACTGAAGCAAAAGCAAAAGCAAATTACACATACAAATCTTTTTACTTCTCCTAAAACTGGTGAACCTTTTAGAGCTTTCAATAACACCAGGCTGCAGCATGTGCGTATGTGCCATAGATTTATCACCACTGTCCCAGAAATTTTTCTCGGGCCTTGAAATTACTCAGCTTGAGCCAGGGATATATACAGCTCAGTGCAACAGCGCCTGCCAGGCACACGCAAGGTCGTGAGTTCCATTCCCAGTACCAAAAAAATCTTCCAAAATTACTCAGCTGATAAACCAACATTTGGGGAAAAGAAGGTACAACAATTTTTAAATAACATAATTAAGTATCACATTGATTTTGACACATATTAGAACCCTTCTGTCATGGTTTATGTCAGTGGCCCCCAGGCCTCATGTATTTGCATTGTGCATTTGTGATTGGTTCATTGTCGATTGCTTGGATTGGTGGTATCAGTGCTACACCCTCCTTGGGGGTAGAGCCAGGATGTGATGTAATGGCAGGAAGAAGGCGTGTCTCTCTCTCTTGCCGGTTCCACTTGCTGTTTGCATCCGCCATGGACTGTAGCCCCGCCATGCCACCCTGCTTTGGAGCCAACTGAGTGTGGACTGAAACCTCCAAAAACTGTAAGAAAGAAAGCTTTCCTTTCCCAACTTTGGGCATCAGGTATTTTGTCTCAGCAATGAGTATAAAGTAACTAAGACACCTTCTAAAATTGTCAAGGGCCGAGGATTTAGCTCAGGGGCATAAACTCCTGCCTGACAAGTGCAAGGTTGGGAGTTCAATCCCCGGTACCAAACAAACAAACCCACAAGAATAAAAGTGTCAAGTGGTAAAGAATGCAATAAATAAATTCAAGCAAAGAAGACTTTGTGTAAACTTGGTGGAACAAAGCTAAAAATCAAATCATCTATTAATAAGATCTTATTCCAAAGAACTGCTGGGTGTGGTGGTACATGCCTGTAATCCCAGCACTTGGGGAGGTTGAGGCACAAGGATTGCTGGGTGTTCAAGACCAGTATGAATTACACAATGAGACCCTGTCTCCAAATACCAAAAAATAAATAAAGAACTGTGAAAAGTTAAAATTTAATGCCATTTTAGAATCTCAATAATTTGAAGATTCACTTGAAAGGTCACTGAGAATATTAGTTTACTGTCAGTGTCCTTTGATCAATCTGGGTTTGGATTTAGACACTTCACAACTTTTATTTTCAACATACAAATCAGCTCAGCTCTTCCGGAAGCTAAAATGGGAGGACTGCTGGAACTCAGGAATTCCAGACCAGCCTGGGGAACAACCGTGAGACCCATCTCAAAACACTTAGTCTCTCTCTCAACTATGAAGTAAATGACCTATAGGTTGAACATTTTTTAAAATTTTAAATATTTAAACATTTTTCCTCCTTTTTTGTTTTGGTATCGGGGATCAAACTCATGACCTCGCTCTTGCCAGGCAGGCGTTATGCCATTGCGCTAAATAAATCCCCAGCCTTGGTTGAACATTCTTAAACACAGGCCTCCCTCACATGATGTTAGGATGAAAGCAGATCTCATAAGTCATCCATGCTGAGATTTTTCAAGGAAGACAATTAAAAGGAGAAAAACCCCATACTCCAATAAAAGATTCATCAAACTCTTATTCTTAATTTCATTAAGGGCATATGGTAACATTTAAAAACACAAAATGAGGATGGGCATGGCAGTTTACATCCATAATCTTTAGCACTTGGAAGGTTGAGGCAACAGGATTAGAGTTCCTGGTCACCTTGAGCTACACAGAGTTCAACGCCAGCCAGGATGACCTATAGAGACTATCTCAAAAAGAAACAACCACGAAATGATTACAACCCTGTCAAAAATCCTCTGTACTAAAAAAAAGACAGAGAAAAAAACATTATAATGTTAATAGAACTTCAGTGAGGAAATTGTAAGATACAACTGACAGGGTCTCACTACATAGTTCAGACTGGCCCTAAACTCACCACTTACCCTAGGCTGGTACTGAACAAAGGAGTGATCCTCCTGCCTCAGTCTCTCCAATGCTAGTATGTACCACCATTCCCACCTCAAAAATTATTGCTTCTTATCAATAATCTTCAGTTTTAACCCCCATATAGAACTCATTTATAATTAGTCAATGTCTCATTTTGTATCATAATCATTAACTACATTTTGTATTCATTAGTGTTACAATGATTATGAAATTAAAAAAAAGTACCCATACTCAGCTACTCCATGTATAAAATATTACCACACTGATTTTATGACTTTCTTCTTCTTTTTTTTTGTACTGGGACTCAAACTCAAGACTTCCCTGCTTGGGAGGCAGGCGCTGTGTCACTGAACTAAATCCCCAACCCATCTCATTGATTTTAATTGGCATTTTCATTTCTGAGAGAAAAATGCATTCCAGGATTTATTATTTCCTGTAAGTTGTTTGCCCTCCTATATGAATTATCCACACATGTTCTTTGAACATATGTGTTGCTCATATATGTGAATATAATACATGTGTGCATATGTGTTGACAATCTTTGTGGGAAGGATTGTAAATCCTCAGTTCCTTTGTTCATCCCCTTTCCCTTCCATCCATGCCCCTTTCCACTCATCCGTTGATATCCCTCTTTCAGGTACCTATTTTCATTGCTTGTGTGGACTTGGTACATCCATGTAACACATCTTGATTCCTTTTATCATCCCTCACTCCTTCCCTCCCTCATTTGTTGACTGCTTGCACTTCTGAGAAGGATCTCTGTTTTAATGTTATTTTAATTAAATTTTGACATTTGGTTTCTCATTTTTAAATACAGTTCAAATTTTTGTCCATTTTTGTTTTGCAATGTTTCTCCCACAAAAAGGAAAACCTAACACTTTGATGTTTCCTAATACTTTTTCTTCTATATTTACACTTTAATCCTACAATTACGTGACAACTACTCAAGCTTTTCTGGGGGAGAGGGGTTTGAGATAGCGTCTCTCTCTGTAGTCCAGTCTGGTTGTGAACTCAGTATGTAGCCCCGGCTTGCCTTGAGATTATCCTGTCTCAGCCTCCTAAGGATTACAGGCTTGTTCAACCATGCCTGGCAAGCTTCCTTTCACATGACTGCTCTGCACCTGAATATAAAAGATCATTACCCTATACCATTGCAGAACCATTGAACTGAGATCTAGAATTTCACAAGTACTTTTGCAATTCTCCAAAAGCTAGTCACTGACATTCACTGTACGCTAAGTTCTAGCCCAACTCCCATTGCCTTCATCATCAAGAACAGGTAATATTTCCTCAATAAGATCACTCCTGCAGTAAAGATGAGACTGAGGAAAAAACCCCTAGCCATTGTCATCAGGATTTGGGTACTGCAACCCAATCAGACTAGGTTGTTTTCCAGAAAAGCCATCTGAGAGCAGCAAGTGCACTTGAGAGGGGGGTGGTCTGAATAAATTGTCCAGTCTGAACTTGAACCTGAACTCCACATCCTACTGATTCAGTTCCCCAGTGCTGGGAATACAGTCATGCACCATGTCACCAAGCATTCAAGTGTAAAATTTTAAGTAACTTTGTAAGAATCTCTGGTGTTTTTCTTAGTCTCAAAAAAAAAAAAAAAAAAAAAGATAAAGTCTTAGTCTGTTTTTCTTAGTAGCACAATGGCACACACCTGTAGTCCCAGTTACAGGAAGGAGGATCAGTTGAGCCGACGAGTTCAAGGAAAGTCTGGGTAACGTAGTAGGACCGTTTCAAAAACAAAACTACTTCATCATGCGTCAGGAACAATTTTAGGACTCAGGTATACCAAGAAACACCCTCCTTCAAATACTGTTTTAATTTTTTTAGTTAATATTCAATTTGGTGTTAGCTACTTGAAAGGGTTCTTTATGCTAACTTTAAACACTTTTATTAACTTATTTTTGGGTTTTTGAGACAGGGTCTCACTACACAGTCCAGGCTGGCCTCCATTTACATTGATCCTCCTGCCTCAGCCTCCTGAGAGCTGGAATTACAGGTGTGCACGACCATACTCACCTCTTAAAGTTACAAGAAACCAATGCTGGCCTTAATGTGTCTTCTCTATGGGCCTGAAGTGAGAGCCAGACAAAACTACCTCTTCACCGTTCTAATATTACCTGATAAAGGAGCCTCCATTTACTAAGTCATTTTACTATTTAATATCCAATTAATTCTAATGTTCAAAGGAACTCTAGTTCAAACAAATTTTACTATCTCAAATTCTTACAACATAACACATAACACATCATACACATCATAACACATAATAAACACATACCAATATGATTATAAAGGCAGAGAATCAAAACA
This sequence comes from Dolichotis patagonum, assembly GCA_004027295.1. NCBI lineage: Eukaryota > Metazoa > Chordata > Mammalia > Rodentia > Caviidae > Dolichotis > Dolichotis patagonum. The sequence continues at coordinate 23,693 of PVJX010015260.1, forward strand.
AGTAAAAAATGCAATTTTCAATTTTACTTTTAAGTAGACTTGAAATTAATTTAAAACTTTTTTTTAAAAAGCATTAAATTCTAAGGTAAAATATTTTTCAATAAATCAAGAGAATTTAATTTGCTTCACATAGTTTTACATAAGATGGAAGGAAGGTTTCTTTGAGGTTACATTTTCATTGACTATGCAAAAAAAATTAAGCCTTGTGACAAACTGGGGTATAAGGCTAGATTAAGGAGAGGGCGGTATATAAAATAGGACTTATGACTACCACTAGAAGCAAATCAAGCTAATTTCAACTATCGAATCTTCCGTCAGCCGGGCATGGTGGCACATGCCTGTAGTCCTAGCACTCAGTAAACTGAGGCAGGAGGATCATTGCAAGTCTGAGACCAACCTGACCTACAAAATGAGCTCAAGGCCAGCCTGCACTGCATTGGGAGATCCTGTTTCAAAAAGACCAAAAAACAAAACAAAAAATCTTCCTTCATACCACTTGCCTTTCATTAACTGTAGTGAACAGATGCAGATGCCACTGTATTATTTTATGAAATATTTCAATCTTGTTTTAAAGTATACCTACACAGGGCTGGGGATTTAGCTCAGTGGTGTAAGTGCCTGCCTGGCAAGCACAAGGTCATGAATTTGATCCCCAGCACCAAAAAAAAAAAAAAAAAAAAAAGCCACATTAAAGTATACCTACACAAACCTTAAAATAGCGTCATCTTCTATGTAATACTCCAGAGTACTATGTAATATGTTCAAATTGGCTTCAAGCCTAGGGTCTAACTGAAAGAAAAAAGTTTCAGGAGTAAGGGATAATTCTAAAACTCTATTTAAAAAAAAAAAAAGGAAATTGATGTTTTACCATCTGTTTGTGTCATATAATTACCTTTGTCTTCGACCAAAAAGGATGAGTATTTTCTTTAAAACCGTTAGTCTTGTGCAGAAGACTGACTTCATTCTTTACTAATCAACCTACGTGTGCATGAATAAAGTATTCTCAATCATTCCTGCATAGGGAAAGTGTTACCTCTAGTCAACAACCAACAGCGCTGCTATATATGTATCAATGATTCAGCCTAAACAACCTTTATGGTTCTTTCCATCATTTAAATTCTACTCTATCCTAAGTCATCCAATACCGACAATAGGGGTTTAGATGACTGGTGACAGAGAAAAGCTGTTTTACTGACATTAGCCCAAACATTTTAAAATTCCCGTCAAGAGTTACCAACAGCCAGGCATGGTGGCATATGCCTGTTATCCCAGTATTTGGGACTGCCATGAGTTGAGGCCAACCTGGACTCCATAGTGAGTTCAAGACCAGTCTGGACCACATAGTGAGACACATATAGTGAGACACTGTTTCACAAAACCAAGAGTGAAAAATAAAATAAAGCACCCCCCCCAAAAAAAACCAAGAGTTAACTACAAACCTGTGGATGTAGCTCAGGAGTAAAGCATATCTGTATGCAAAAAACCTCCAGGTTCAGTTCCAGTACAATGACAACATGAATTAAATAACAAAGTCAACCTTCCAACTAACATAAAGTTGCCACCAGTTACAGCAAAAACTAAAGAAATTCTTGTGCTAAATAAGAATGCTATATAGACAAACCTAAACAGTAAAACTAATCCTTATAATGAAGGCTTACTAAACATAGGTTGAACGAAGCCCAGAAATAAACACACTGTCATCACATGGTTAATAATAACATCACTAACCCTTTGTGATCTCTGGGAACTACTCTTTTCATGTCTTTAGCCAGGTTAACGAATTTACTGTTTGTCTTCCCATGACAATCTAGAGCAAAGGTTTCCAACTTTTCTGTGCTAACACAAGAGTAGAAGTTACTATCAGTGAAGTAAACGATAAATTCAGTGAACATAAGAAAATATATAAGCATTTAAAAAACACGAACTATAGCAGTAACTACAATGACTAAGGCAAAGATAGAGAGTGCAAGACAGACTGACCAGGTAGTCATGTACAGTTTAGAAAATACCTTTTGCTGCCTTTCACCCATTCCAAACCATGATCTCCAACACCAATATACAAACGAGCAAAAACGTACTGTGAAGAAATTGAACAATCCCAGATGTCTTGCACCACTCTTTCGGATACCCACCTCCCAGCCTCTTCATCCACTAGAGCACCTCTCCCCCTTTCCCAGCCTTCACCTGAAAGGAAAGCTTCTTGAAAACAAAGGCAACATCTTTCCTATTCCGAGTCCCAGTCCAAATCAGATTTAAGGAAAAATAAGAGAAGCGGGTCAAAGAAAAATTCCCGTTCCGCACAATTTGCCCATTTCACTTCAGCTCTCTCAAAATTACAGACTCATCACCACTTCAACCCAAACTCACTCTTCGGGCATTCCTAGCTGGTCCCCTCCAAACCAAACCAAGGATGCATCCCACGGAAGTCAGACAAACTCAACTTAAGAGTGAAAAAGCCAACAGTTCCGCTGCCATAAAACAGAGGAGCTAAACGTCACCCCCATGTACTCCTAGAGAGCCTTTCATTTCTCTCTACAGCGTGAGTTCCACCTTGCTGCCAACTTCTGAAGAAGTAAAAGTCTTAGATCTAGATAAAGAAAACAGGGAGGCTTGGGTAAGTAAAACTGCTGTTTTCTCAGTAAGTTAACCGAAAACTGCACTACCATTTCATGCCCCAGAGAACACACTCCCCACACACACACCCTTTGGAATTATGAGGATGAAAACGCATTTATTTTATAAGCTGCAGTGACAGTATGAAAGTTACATGTTAGGATATCTTACAGTTCAGCCTCTGGATTATGATTTATACTGGGAAGACAGAGAAAATGACCTAGGTTTTTCATCTCACCAACATGATTTCAGGGGTACATTTCCCTACATTCAAAATAAAACAACAATTACTCTTTCCAAGACAAAGAGGCACCATAATATTTCTATCTGATGTGAACAGAACCTTTCAAAAAGTAGAAATGACAATATTGCTTCGTTTTACAAAATTGTTTTCATAATTCAGTTTGACCCCAAATCATCTACTTTTCATTCACATTACCTCAAAAAAGGGGACCTGTGAAGCAATACAAGACCACTAGAATTAGAATCCATTACCCCCAGTAACCTCATTTTAGTCCCTAATGTCAAGTCATCTTCCCTTTCCCAGTACTCGGTTTAGGTGTACAACTAAAAAAATAACTATGTTAAAGTATGGTGAAAATATTCTGTAACATGCTTTCCTATTTGCTCTCAGTATTAAATTACTTTCAGAGAAATAAGCCAAATAGTCATTTAATTTAAAAACACAAATACATTTACTCACTTCTTGTATGATTTTAATCTTGGTCAAGTATTTTTTGGTTCTAAGTTGTTTGCTTTTTCCCTACTTTTAACAAATGTCAAAACTAACTGAAGCCTTACTGAGTGCATTTTATTTGTACTGGTTGTAGAGCAATGAAAAACTGCATACACAGGTAAAGAACTCCTCTGAAAAAAAATGGCTATCAAACACCACTTTCCACATGTTTGGGAAGACCCTGAAGGCACAAAGCCAAAATCATACTCAAGTCAAACCATGCTGAAGTCCCGTAGTAAACATTATTTACCATAGTTAGTGGAAAAGCAATTTGATACTGTGCATTTCTTTCAGCCTGTAGTTGGAACAAATCTGGCCAATTTAAACTGCATTTGCTCACCAAAGTTTTAAGTAACAAATTCTGATCTAAAATGACAAGATGTACTCCATACACCTCAAAAACTGGCTCTGACATAAATCTTAGTTGCACCTTAAAATCTTTTAACTAGTCAGGAACAAAAAACCATGTTTACTCGTCATTTTTTTTCTTGAGATGGGGTATCACCATGTGGTTCAGGCTGGTCCTGAACCCAATGTGGGGTTGGCCAAGATTCCGGTTTCTCAGCCTCCAGAGTAATAGAATTACAAGCATGTGTCACCACACCCCACTCTTGTCTATTAACACACTTTTGGATTCCCTCTCATTTTGAACACTTATTGTTGATAAAAAAACCAAACATCATGTTCTCAGGATATTTCCATCACAATTGTCTTTTCTGGTATATTTGTATCTTTACTATCTAAACATTTCATTTAGACTAGACATCTCTAGATAGATAAAAGGCAGGATTTTGTGTTCTCGTTTGTCCTTGTAATTAAATTATAAACTATTACCAAGTACTTATTTCTAAAAAATTTATGTATTAATGAAAACATTTTAACTCAGTATTTTCAAAATTACTATTTAGAAGGCAATTATACCAACGACTATATGTAAACTTTGACTCAGAGATGCCACTAGATAATAAAATATTAATGGTAAAAAGAAAACCTTTGTTTTACTAGAGGACTGTACAAAAGCTAACCAGCCAGGTATTCCATATAACTAAAGAAAAACTCTTCAAATTAATTTCATTTGTAAGGTTTATACAGTTTCAAAAATTGAAATAGTTAAAAACATTCTATGAAGGTTGCATAATGGTACTCAACAAAAAGGATCTACTTCAAAAATGGAAACTTTCATGTAATACCCAGCTTCAATCTTTTTGGCTCTCAGAACTAAGATGTGGACACACGGAGTCAACAGTGGAGATCTAAACTTATGAGCCTCACTGCATCTCACTTTTACAAAGATGTGGGAAACAATGAACGCTGGACCCATGAACCTCAGCATCCAATATTATCTTCCAGCATCCAAGGCAAACCTCTAATTCCATGGTTCATTACCTACTGATTTCCATACCATGCTTGTTTTTCCAGTTAAATTCCAAGCTTCTTGAGAATATGCTTGATTTTCATTGCTTTTCATTCCCCACAGAAAAGTATGCAAAATCTGGAGTATTCAATTAAGTGTCCAATATTTAAACACAATGTACAAATTTAAGACAGTCATGTTGTCTCAGATTAGAAATGACCTCAGAATAAAAGTACTGTAATTAAGTCAGAAATATGAAGACCAAGCGAAGTGATTGCCCAAAAGTCAATCACAATAACTTACTTAGAAGCAGAAAAAGGACTAGTGTCCAGTGAGCAGTCTCCCAATTACATTATTACTTCTCTTTTCAATGTCTTCTTCACAGAATCACTATTTATCTAGCTAACTATTGACTCAAACACCAAAAGTAAAACCATCATTTATAGTATCTAGAAATTAAGACCTAAAATATATTAAAATATATATTTAATGTATTATTAAAATATATTAAAAATTGAGCATCAAAAATTTGGGGCCCTGCTGAGCTACAAAGAAAGACCCTATCTCAATTCAACAAAATAAAACCCAGATGAAAAAGTGGCCTCTTCCAGATAAGATTTCAGGAATGCTGAAAAATACCCTACAGTGCCTAACACAAGCATACAACAGAGGTTTCTGCCCAAATGTCAATAGTACCAAGGCTGAGAACCCCACTCTGTTGTCTAAAACAGCTATAATGTGAATCACATCCACATTTTTTAACTTTACAGTAACAAGCTGGCATGGCCGTATAAACCTATAATGTCAGCACTTGGGAGGCTGAGGCAGGAGGATTGCCCCAAGTACAAACTTGGGCTACATAGTAAGCACCTGGCACAAAAAACAAAAACAAAAAGTAGCTATAAATAAAAAGAAACAAGTAAAATTATATTCTAAGCAAAAAAAAAAAAAAAAGACAAATTTTAAAGGCCTTTTAAAGACCTTAACTTTTAATGTATCAGCCTCACAGGATGCTGAGAATTAAAGTTCAACAAACAGAAAGCTTGATACATAGTAGCATTAAAAAAAAAAAAATCAAGTCCAATAGATACCTCACCCCTTTCAGTAGTACTGGAGTTTAGTCTAGGCTTGGGATAATCTAAATATAGCTTAAATTCCAATTGTTCCTCTTTTGGGGGGTTTTGTTTTGTTTTGTTTTGTTTTTAGAGACAGGGTCTTGTTACACAATTTAGGCTGGCCTTGAATTGTAGCAGTCCTCCTGCTTCAGTCTCCCAAATACAGAGACTAAAGGCGATCAAAATTCCAACTGATCTTAACACAATTTCTGAACAAGTGCGCTTTGGGAACATATATGTCACACTCACGAACCTGAATTTTCACATCAAACCAAAAATAAGTGAGCACAATAGCTTCCAAAAACTCTAATACAAAATACAAACACCTCACAATTCTGCAGTAAAATAAAATGCCACAAACTCAATTGTGAAAGACGAAGTTCAATCTTCATTCACAGTGGAGATGAACGTTTTATATACTTTACAAAACTTGAGTTACAATACTAAGAAAAATAAAACAGTTGGTAACAGACTACCTGTATCCCCAACCTCCAGGGGGAGGAAAAAAACGGAACTAAAGAAACAAAACGCAAAGCTTAGGAGTATTAAGCGAACTCAACATTTTCAGTACCAAATACAGTCTGAGATCAATATGCAGTGATTATTACATCTACTTGTGGTCACAAAAATATAGTCGAGCAACTTTTCCACAAAGAGCGAGTATACAAAATCTGACACACTTCTAGTTTCTCATTCTAAAAATAAATGGCATAACGCCAGGTATGTTAGCGCACCGAAGGGTTTCCTACTACCCAATTTGAGTCAGCATATAAATCATAAATCAAACCGACACTTGGAATTCCAATCCAAAAGCTCCTTAAGTAGTGTGACTCACCAAATTCTCCATGTCTTCCAACTACGAAACCTAAGTTACACTCTTTCCTTGTAACTACCATCATGACCTTCGCAGAAAATAGGTTAGCAGCCTATTTTGTAATTTTTTAAAGGCATCTTTTAAGTAGGTCTCCGAAGACGGCTGCCTGAATGAGTTTAACACAAACCACCTGAGGTGGTATTAAAGCTGTGCGACCTCAACGTGGGTCCTGGCATTTGTCCGTCTTTGGGGGTCTCTCTGGCCACGCTGGCCCCTAAATTAGGCCTGATCACAAGAGGGGGGGATTCTTCCTTAACCCGCCGTACAGGCCCAAGCCCAGGCCTCATTCCTGGGCAGCAAAGCCCAAGCCCTGCAGCCGGTCCCCGCCCCTGACTCACAGGGTCTCGACTCCCCCGGCCACCCCGCCCCGGCAGAGCTCGGAGCCCCGGAGGCTGCCGAACGGCGCCATTTTAGGCGGCAGCAGCAGCGACAACCAATCTCCGCGCGGGAGGCAGGGGGCGCCGGGTCGTTCGGGAGGCGCCGCGGGGCGGGCCGGGAGCCGGCCGGCGGCTCCGCCATGTTGCACCCTCCCCACGGCCGCCTCCTCGGCGGGCCCGGCCCGCGGTGGTTCCTGGGGCTCGAAAGCAGCTCACCTTCTCGCAGAGGCTCTTAACCTGCGATTCGGACAGCTGCTTGCACTCATTCAGCTGCTCGATCCACTGGTCCAGCTCCTTGGTGAACACCTTCTCGTCCATGATGCCACCCGCCCGAACCGGCTGCCGCTCCGCGCTGCTCCCGCGCCGCCGCCCGTACCCGGGCCACACGCACACGCCGCCACCGGTTCCTGGGGTACTTTTGTGGTCCCTGGGCGATAACGCCGGCCGCTGGCTGTCCCCGCAGTGCTCGGCCACCGGCGGCTGCGCCTCCTCCTCAGCTCGCCCTAGCTCCGGAGCTCGGCCCTGTAATGGCGGCCGCCCGGCGTGGTGACGTCACGCCGGCGTCAGGAGGCGGCGGGGAGCCGAGGCGGTTGAGGGGGAAAGGGCAGGGAAGCGGACTGCGCAACCTCAGAACGGGCCGCGGGCCGCCGCTGGGTCGGAGAAGGGACGCACACTGAAGAATCAAACGCTGGCGCAGCGTAGCCAGCTGGTCACTGAGAAGCCTTCGGTTTTGGGGCGTGGTCCCTTAGAAGGGCGGGGTCGCGGGGGCGGAAAGAACGGAATCCGAGCAGGCGCAGTACTCGAAACCAGAACCTGGCTAATCCGGGAGCAGTACGTCCCGCGCAGGCGCAGTGGAGTGGAGCGGGAGCAGGTGGGGCTAGGAGGCGCCAGGCGGCCAGAACCCTTGCTCCCTCCCGAAGGCACCTCCCCGGATCCGTCTGGGCTCTTCTCCTGGGGGCCAGCACCGGGTCACGGAAACGAGAACTGCAACCCCACAGCTCTTCCGTGTGGGATGCCCGCATCTTTGGGGGCTGAGACGGACGCCTAGTAGGGAATGACCGCCTCCGCCGCCGGGCGCTGCGGGCACCGTGTAATTAGGTCACCCGTGGGCGGAGGCGAGCGGCGCACCTGTACGCGGCCACACCTCGTCCAGCACATGCTCGGCCTGTCCTCGTGGCCTTCCGCCCCTCGCGCGTGCGCTTCCTCCAGACCAGTTCCCTGGCGCCTGCCGCCGCCTCGGCCTGGTTTTTTCAGGGGCGTCTGGAAGGACGCGGATACCCTAGAGATGGGACCTTGATTTAGTTCGGTCTCTAAGGTTTGCGAAGAGTTTCACCTTGTAGTTAGTGCCCCTCCAGTTACAGACATATTTGGGTTTAGCCTGGCAAGGTGGCGCACAACTGTCATCCCAGTACTTGGGCTGCAAGTTCGAGACCAGCCTGGCTAAAAATGAGCCCAAGGCCAGCCTGAACTGCATAGCGAGACCCTGTCTCAAAAAGAAAAAGAAAAATTATATATATGATCCTGCCCTGATGGAGTCTGTGTTTTACCAACACCACTGGTTGGAAAATGTTTGGAGTAGGCAGGGAGAGACTGCCATACTCCCAACAAAAAAACAAGGGCTAACGCTGAACCCCGATTGCATGTCTTCTAAGTCCCTGCCCTCCGTCGCAGTCTGCCTCACCACACGAAAGCATTTGTATGATGCTCAGAAGGAGAAGTCTCATTCTGCAGCTCGGAGGTCGTCCCCCACCCACCCACCCACAGGCTGAAGAAGGCCCTGTGGCCTCAACCTCCAGTGGTAGGACTGAAAATTCTCTTTCATCCAAGACAACCTGATTGGCAAGGCTGACTTGCTTGGCCTCCCCAGCTGAAGACTGTGTCTGCTTTCCCTTTGTACCTCCCATTGGTATGCCAAGACCTGCTCCTCCAGAAAGCTTATCATATACTTAATTTAACCAACCGGGTAAAGCCCTTTTAGCTCCAATTCTGAACCCATGTTGCAGTTAACGTCCCCAAATAAGAGAGTGGGAGTTGTGACCCTGTGGAATGAAGGAAGGAAGGAAAAACATCACTTGGTGTCTACACAGCCAATGTGCTCCCTTATCTTATTCTTCACCATTTCCCTGCACTCGTGTAAGAACTGATCCTACTTGATAAGGCAAGAAGCAGCCAGGCACTCAGAAAAGGGACTTGCCTGGCCAGGGTCAGCATTTGACACTTCCCATTCCCAAGACCTCATCCACAGCTGCACGGCTGTCCTATGGACTGAGACACAGAGCAGAGGCAATATAATTTATCTGCAGAGATTTTAGTTCGGTAAATTAAAAAGTATTGAACACCCACTAAGTGCTGGGATTGTAATGGCAGGGTTTTTGCAACGCAGTGTGAGCTCTTCATTGGTAGCATTAATGCAGGTGCTATTTTCTCTTGATGCAGATTACTTGGCTCACCACTGAAATGGAGGGAAGTTCTAATTATATGTACTTAAAACAGCCTGCCAAATAATTAAATGTCATGACTTAACTTCTTAAGGAATGTATTCTAGGAAGAGGCTCTTATTAGCATTCAAGTGGTGAGGTAAAGCATACGTGACTATAAGCAATACGTAACTATGTTAATCAGAATATCTTCTCCTCTAGGAGAGATCCAGAGTATTTTCTTACTCTATAGAACTCAAAATAACCAATGGGGCTGAAAGCTGAATTTGATCAATCTGTTCTAAACTGATGTGACTTACTTACATTCCAGAGGGGAACAAACATTTTAAAGCAAACCAAAAAAAAAAAAAAAAAAAAAAGTCCTTTAATTTCTTGGCAACAAACAAAGTAAATAAAGCACATTGACTTCAAGAAAGAATGTTTGTTCAGATGGCAAATTCAGTATACAGCAAGTCTGAGAGTTGCCCATGATGTTTAAACACGACTATAAATAAAAATCATCTGATGACTGGGGTGGGGTAGGAGGAGGGTAACCTTGAGCAAATAGCTGTATAATAGGCACCCTTAGCCAAGATATAAAAACTGACATTCAACATGGAAAAGGAATGAGATGTATTTTATTTGTCAGCAATTCTCTTGACCTTGCGTTAGACTTTGTTTGTCGTTGTTGTTGTTCCTTCTAGTTTCCTAACTTTAGAACTTACTGAGACAGAGGTTGGAGCCCTGGTAAGAAATAGCTCTGGTGTCTGACAGACCCAGGTTTTAATTCCCATTCTGAAAATGTCTAAATATGTTAAGGTGGGCAAGCTACCTAACTTTTCTGAGTCTCAGCTTTCTCATTTAAAAAGTGGAAATAACCGTCTTAGCTATATTTTTCTGAAAATTCAATGAAATTATAAATGTAAAAAACCAAAACAGTATCTAATAAAGATCTAGTAAGTGTTACATAGTTTTAGTATAGTTTCAAAGTAGGCTCTGATTTTAAATCCTCTCTAATGCCAATTAGAGTCCCTCAGTGTTTGCCATGAAAATATATACAGATTTTTGGGTAGAACCTAGGATATAGAGATACGAAAAACATAGAGACAAAGCCATAGTAGGAAGTGGAGATGGGGGAGGAAATAATACCCCCTATCTTCCTTTGTCATCAGCAGACATTAGAAGACTTACTGGATAGTCACTCCGGAATAAACCCAAGGGATAGTACAGCTGGTCACTCCTATGCTCCTGTCAGTTCAGAATCCTGTACTGAAGGCGCCACACCTAAGAAGGATGATGTGCTTTTATGCACCTAGGCCTTCTATGCCCCAGAAGTCCCTGGATGAAGTCCAGGGCAGTGAACATCTTAGTGGCTCTGCCCATGGAAAGCCTGCCACAACCAGACCTACCCAACTACCAGATGGCCCCTCTCGGCCTACCCAATGCCCCCTGCCATTCAGTGGTATCTATCCCTATTCCTCTTCTTTGCAGTTTTCAAATTAGCTTTATAGGGTATGTGGCCTTTCTCCTGGAGTTAGACTTTTATAGATGTGGCTTAAGATTTATGGCCAGGAACTTTGCCACAGAGACATTACTGACCTTTCTACCCATTCCTGCAGTTTGGCTAAAGAAAAAAGAGAAATGATCATGTCCTTGGTGAGGCCCATGACGTCCAGATAGCATTCTTTTTTTTTTTTTTTTTTTGGTACCAGGGATCAAACTTGTGACCTTGTACTTGCCAGGCAGGCGCTTGTGCCACTGAGCTAAATCCCCAGCCCTAGATAGCATTCTTAGTTGCAGAAGGAAATATTTTTCTTCTGCAGGAAAAAAACAAACAAACAAAACCTAACGTCAAAGACAGAGTTCAACAGTGTGGAGGAGGGTGAGCCTTATGAATACGAAAAGCCATTTATAGAGGTCTGTTTATTGACACAATATATTAGAATATTACTAGTATATTTGATACAGAAAGTAAAATATATATATTACCCTATTTTTAATAAACATGTTATAAATATGTTTATAAGAATCTTTAGAAAGCCACAATGAAGGATTAATAATGGTCACTTCTGATGAGTAGAATTATTTTTTACTTTCTTTCTGCTTGATTCTTCTATAATGAATACATACTGCTTTTAAAATTGTGAAAAGGGGCCCGGGATTTAGCACAATGGCATAAGCACCTGCATGGCAAGTGCAAGGTTGTGAGTTCAATTTCCAGTACAAAAAAAAAAAAAAAATGTGAAAAGGAGTGGGTGCAAGAGGCTGAAGCAGGAGGATCACCATGAGTTTGAAGCCAACCTGGACTCCATAACTACATCTACATAGTGAGTTCAAGGCCAACCTGAAATACATAGCAAGATCTTGTCTCAAAAAAAAAAAATCTTAAAAAGAAAAAAGCCAGGCAGGGTGGCACATACCTGTGATCCCAGCACTCAGCAGGCTGAGGCAGGAGGATCTTTGAGAGTTTGAGACCAGCCTGGGCTACAAAGTGAGCTCAGGGACAGCCTGAACCACTAAGAAAGATCCTGCCTCAAAAAGAAGTTAAAAAAAAAAACTTAAATAAACTAAGCCTAAGTAAATAAACTGTGAAGAGAAAATGTGTAGACTAGGTGAACATGAAAAGTCATCTTGGGCGAATCAGAGGCCTGAAGGGCATGTAGCCCGTAGTTCTGCTGAATATCCACTGTGCCCAGGAGTATTACTCAAGGGTCTCACATTATGGGAAGGAGTCTCAGTTCTCCTGAGGCCTTCTTGCGAAGCCTCCTCCTGAAGCACTTCCAACAGGCTTTTTCTCTGCCTTCTTTCTCACAGCTCCTGCCCTCAGGGCAGCCTGTTCCAACTCCCCAAATCAATGGTGTACTCAGCCATTCTTTGTCCCCCTTGTCCCTGCTCTTTGGACTGCACTCTTGGGTCCGTGTGAACCCTACCTGTTCAAGATCAGTTGTGTCCTCTACATCCTGAGATGTCTTCTCTGGTGATTCTGGGTCTCCCTCTTTTTTTTTTTCTAGGTCTCTCTTGTTTGGTTGTGACTATGAGATTAGGAAGAGAGCGCCAGAGACTGCAGAACACACAGGCCCCTGGACCTGTCAGAGCGGAGGTTTGTGAATGCAGGGCTTGTTGGTGAGCCCTTGTGAATGGTTTCCAAAGACTTCGGAAACACTGGAACACACGGACACTTTTGTAGGGAGCCACATGGGAAATCTGTTCACACATTGTCCTTTATTTTCTAGATACGCGGTTCACCAGTGCTCTAGCTTGAAACCAGGCAAGAGTCTGAAATTTCATTCCCCAAAACAGGTAAATTGGGACGGCTAGAAGTATCTGACCAGTGATTAGGTTCATTTGCAAAGATAGAAATTGTAGCAGCACACTTTCCTGTCTGATGGAATCGCTCTCCTTCTAGGACTGCTTATTCTGTAAGTCATCAGGGAACACCAGGTAGGGAGGCCCATCTTTAAATCACTATCTTTTTCTTTCCACGGTGCTGGGGAGCAAACTCAGGGCCCTGCACATACTCTACACTTGTCCGTATCCCCAGCCCTTTTGAGGTGTGATTTTTTTGTTGAGAAAGGTTAATGCTAAGTTGCCCGGCTGGCCTCAAACTTGTGATCCTGCTGCCTCAGCCTCCCCGAGTACTTAGGATTACAGATCTGCACGACTTTGGCTCTCTTCTTTAAATTCTGATTCTAGAGATTGGAATTGAGTCCCCAGACAAAACAGGGAACATTATGCGGAAAAAAAAAGTGACACGTGATTTAGTGCCTACAAGTTGATGGTTATTCTGAGAAGGATGCTAAGTAGTTGTCTCATTTTTGGAAGAATAGGCAAAAGGAAATGAACCTCTGTTAAGTAGTAATAATAATAATAAGGGCCTGTATTTATTAAGAACATGCCACATATCAAGTGCTCTTCGAAGGGTTTTACCCATATTAATTCACTTATCCCTCTTGCTTATATGGTAGGTACTATTATTATCCTTGCTTAGATCCAATCCACCTAAACACACCCATCGTCCTCCATTTTTGCTCCCCATACCATACCACAGCCTCTCACTGTCTCTTTTCCCAGCGTACCCCTTTCTTCTTCTTTCTTTCTCTTCTGTTCCTCATGTTTTTATCTAATTGGGGTAACCCATAGACACTGTCTGTCTCCTGTTTTGGCACTCAGAATAAAAAAGGCTGCTGATCTCTTAGCTGTGCCTTTCCAAGCCACCTGGCTTGCAAATGAGACCCAGTCCAGAGTCTGAGGACCTGCAGCCTGGAAAGCAATGAGAAGCCAAAATTAAACAGTTCTGATAGTGAATCAATGTACCTAGACACAGTGCTCTTTCTCCGCCCTGGGGACTATCAGCCCTCATGTACTGGTCTGTCTTGTCTTATAACTCAAGTAACACAGTGTGCATTGCACTGTCTTCCTCAGTGTGGGCACTGGGCTGTATGGGGAATTCTCAACTGAATTCTCAGGTCACAGGTGAGTGGGCTGGGGGAACTCCTAAAGGATCACGCGTAGGGATTTTTTAACTGGAGTTTTTACTGAAATAGTTTTAGAATCACATGCAATTATAAGAATACATAGATTAATTTCCCTATGGTAACATTTTGGAATACTATAGTACCATACCACAACTTTGATATTATTGATCCAATTGGCCCATCTCATTCAGATTTCCTGGTTTTATAAATTTTTTACACATTTGTGTATGTGCTAGTGGATAAGTTTTCTTGTTCAGGTGTTTCTTTTTTGGGGAAAGGTATCTTAGCTTATTTATTTAGTTATTTATTTGCTGCTTTTTTTGTTTTGTTGTTGTTTTGTTTTCTGTTTTTTGGTACCAGGGATTGAACTCACGACCTCGCACTTGCCAGGCAGGCACTTGTGCTGTTGAGCTAAATCCCTAGCCTGGTATTTTAGCTTTTTCAAGTGTCAAAGATGCATAAAGGGTTTGATTCCAAGTTCTGAGATTTCTAGGTCCCACCTCAAATCCCTATAGCTCTCTGTTCCAACAATTAGCATTTAATTAGCACTGACCTCATGGCCAGTATAAAGGCAAGGCACATGGGCAAGAGGCAATGGGGAGAGGTACATGACAAAGAAAGAAAGAAAATCCAAAGGTGCACAGGCCACTGTGAGCTTGTGCTCTGGTAGGGAGAGAGGCAGTCCAACAATAACCAAGCCATTTATTAGCCAGGTACCAAAGAGGTGAAGCTGGGCTTATTGCTTGGCAAGGCGGGGGAAGCGTTTCCATAGAAGCTGATGTTCCAGCTGTATCTTGAAGGATAATCCAGAATTCTTCAGCTGAGAAGAGGAGAACTGTTAAAATCATTCCCTTTGAAATCATATCTATTCTTGATGCTTGGAGAAAACACAGGAAACCATGCCTACATTTGTTTATTCTACAATGTTAAGGTGTCAGATTCTTCAACTCCCATGTGCAAGTGCTGAGGCCAAGAGATTTTTTCCCCTTGAGTATGTTTTCCACTATCTGGTCCAAATTGGATACCAGATCCTGCCTGCCTCACTTGAGAAAGGCATTTTATCTCTGGCGCCTTGATCACATCAGAGCTTATATTTAAAGTATGAGCGATGAGAAGAGACCGTAGCTAACTTGCTGGCTCCGTCCCATCCCTACAGCGCCCTCCTCCTCTCCATGCAGTACTCAGGAAGGCAATGCGGCAGGGCCTAGTGGGAGTGCGAGCCCTAGGTAAAACCTCTCAGCTCTCCAGTCCCTAGAACCTCCTTTACCACAAAGGATCATGGGAAACTCCCAGGGCCTTGGGTGCCCAGGCTCCTCTCATCGGACCTCCTTGTGGTCAGCTGCCTTGTGTAGGCTCTGGCTCAGACACCCCAGGAAAGCTCTTGCTCTGTGTAATTTCAGGCTACTCAGTGCTAATACTACTCTCAGGAAGATCATTCATTCTGGTGTAGCTACCTCTGGCTGCCAAAGACCTAAGAGAACTACCAGAAACTGTTAGAAGCTACAAATGGGGCACCATTTCTTATGACCTCTTGCCCTCATGAAAGTTGTTTAACCCCCAAATCTCAGTGTCTGCATCTTAATATGGGGTCATGATAGTACCATCTTCATAGGGTTGTTTTAAGATTGGAACCATGTAAAAGTCAGCATATAAGTACTCCATTTACTTTAGCAATTATTAGTAGCATCTATTTTTATACTAAAGTTATTTGTGATAATTTATGAACTACTCCAATTTTAAGGGAAAAAACAGTTATGAAGTACTTTTTTCTTTCTTTCTTTTCTTTCTTTCTTTCCTTCCTTCCTTCCTTCCTTCCTTTCTTTTTTGTGATATGGGGTCTTACTATATAGTTCAAGCTGGCCTTGAACTCACTATAGCCCAGGCTGGTCTCAAACTCACAGTGATCCTCTTGACTCAGCCTACCAAGTGCTAGGGTTACAAGCATGTGCCACCATGCTTGTACTCCAATTTTAAAGAAGAAACAGTCATAACATCTAGCTATAAGTGCTATCATCATTTTAATGTATAGTCTTCCTAGCTTTGTATATGTGTGTGCATGTGTGTGTGCGTGTGTGTGTGTGTGTGTGTATACTTAGCAAAAATAAACTGGATTCATGTTATGTAATCTGTTATATTCAACTGGTATACTGTGGGCATTTCCCCATACATTTAGATGCTAATGGAACATAGTATTTTTCAAATACTATCTACTTTTCTAGCATATTTATTAATATAACCAAATTTATACTGATCCATTAATTTGGTACTTAGATTGTTTCCTATTTTTATACTTACACACATGGTTCTGTAATAAATGTCCTTGTTCATTAATTTGTGTGTGTATGTTTCTTATTTATTTCCTTAAGATAAATGCTTAGGAATGAGTGCACGCAAGGCAACACCCTGTTTTTGTTTTGTTAACATTAGGTACACAGAATTAGATTAAACACAATCCATGGTCTATTCTCATAATTAAACACAATCCTTGGTTCTCATAATTGGTATGTGGATGACCCTGTTTTGTTAATTTAGGGAGTAAATTTATTAATTTAACAAGGTAATTGGTACTTATAGATCCACAACTCAAAACAAAAATGAGGACCAGGATAATAACCAACATTGAACCA
Organism: Dolichotis patagonum; assembly: GCA_004027295.1. Taxonomy (NCBI): domain Eukaryota; kingdom Metazoa; phylum Chordata; class Mammalia; order Rodentia; family Caviidae; genus Dolichotis; species Dolichotis patagonum. The sequence goes on from PVJX010015260.1 coordinate 40,281, forward strand.
TAGCCCCCTCCTATCTCTCCTTGCATTCCTTACCCAAAGGAAGCATCCTGAATCCTACACTCATTTCTTCACTTCCTTATAGTTTGATAGTACCCATTTTCCTAAAGAGCAGCTTTAAAGCTCATGCTTAGCTGTATAAAAAGGGTATTGTGTTATATGCAATCCTTTAGGAGTTTTTCTCACTTAGGGTTAACATTACTTGGCTAAAATTCAGCATATCATTGCATTTCATTGAGTTTGTTCATGTTGACTGATGTAGAATAATCCAAAGAATAAATAGACTATGTATTTGCTTTTGTTTGTTTAGACAGGATCTCAGTATGTATTCCAGGCTGGCCTTGAACTCATTATGCAGCCCACATTGGCCTTGAATTTGCGATCCTCCTGCCTCAGTCTTCTGAGAGCCAGGATTACAGCTGTGCACCACCATGTGTGGCATATACTATGGTTTATCACCCACTTTACTGCTGATGGGCGATTGCCTTGTTTCTAGAATGTTGCTCTTGCACACAATGCTACTGTGATGTTATTATAAATGTCTCTTGCTATACATGTGCAAGTGTTTCTCTAGAGATTCAGTTTACACTCCCACCAGCCACAAATGAGAGGTCCTTTGGATCTATGCCCAAGGGCACTTACATCTCTATGGCTTGGGATCCCTGCTGTCAGCCTGCTCCCCAGATAGCTAGATCCATTTATGTCTCCTCCAGCAATCTGTGAGAATGCCCACTTTCCCCGAACTCTCTCCAACAGTGAGGATCACTTTAACATTCCTTTTGAAGATTTGATAAGAGACAGGTAATCGCTCCCTGCTGTTTCATTTTGTGGCAGGGCACTGACTCCTTCAAAAGCAGAGAAAAGGGCCTTGGCTCAGAGACGCGTTCCCAGCCTGATAACTTTAGTGAAATTCCTGGAACCGATTCCCTGGTGGCTCAGCTGCTTTCCCATGTCCTAAAAGAGGTGACACTGTGGAGAGGAGGGAGCAAGGGGAGCTGGGATGGGAAACGAGCCCAGCTCAGCACAGGGAAAGCTTGTCTCCAAGTCCCGGCCCCTGCCAGTGTCAGATCACGCCTTCTCCCAATGAAATAGGCATTATCTCTCCCTACTCAGGACCTCACAAAGCCAGTACAATGCCACTCTTTGTTATGTATTTGAATTGATAAATTTAAACCTCCTTCCCTGCTCTGCAGTAAAAGAACTTTCTATTTTGGGCTTGGTGACATAGCTGAAATGAAGCACAGAGCAGTAGACTGCTGCATGATAATAGTTTTAATAGTTTTTCTTTAAGGGACATAGAGAATCGTATGCAGAGGGACCTTCCAAATTGTGTTGTCTGGGTAGCACCATGCAGCCATTTGCCTAGCTTTGAGCTGACATGCATTTTAAGGCTGAAAACTGACTACTGCCTAACATTCAGAGTAAGCTGGTGTATTAATCCTGAACTATCAGGTTTTTTAAATCAATTTGTCAAGAATGCCCACTCTGTGTACTAGCATGGACTAGGTACTGTCTGGGAAAATAATTCTGTCATGAAGGGGATTTTTAACCTCCAAAAATTATACTGATTTGAAGAATGCCCTAAGCATTTGCCTACATATGTGATTTCCTTTGCTAGTCTGTGAGAGTTTCCCCGCAATGGGATTGAATCCTGGGTGGTCCCAAGAACCCTCAGACACTGGAAGGGGTGTGTGTGTGTTATGTCTACACCCATGCCCCAGTGAGCAAGAACCCCAGCCTGGAAGAATGGGAGAGAAGAGGGTAAGTCTTCCCACCCTCTCATTTATTGACCTTTCTCTTACGGGAAGTATAAGAGTGTAATAAGGACAGGAGACAAGATGGCGGACTGGTAGGTAGCAGGAGAGAGACCCTCTCTGAGAGAGACAGCTCAAATGCCAGAATAAAACACCCTGGAGAGACCCAAACAGAGAGAGATAAACTCTCACAACACAGAAAGAAACTAAAGCGCAAAAACCCACTCGAATAAGAGGTCCTGGGGCTGCTATTAGTGAAGATAAGATTGGTGAGCACGGCACCTGCCTCCAGACGCCTGAATTTCGCCCGACCTGAACAAGCGATCCGAGCCAAAGCGACTGGCTTGAGCCGCGGGAGCGCAGAGCTGAACAGCCCGGCGTGCAGCTCCCCCGGACCGGCACTGCACACGACCCACCCAGAGGCATCATGGATTCCCACCTCAGCCGCGCTGAAGTCGGAGGTCGGGCAGTCCAGCAGTTCTTGGGGACACGGTGAGTGATGAGAATAAGACCCTCCCACGGGAAAGGGGAAACCGACTGGACGACATGTTGGATTTGGGCAGGACAGCCCTAACTCCATAAGGAAGTGGCTTCAGCTGGTTATTCCCCTCACCGAGCGGATTGGTGGAATCTGCCTGAACTAGGCCACGCGCCTGGCGGGGACCCAGTTACTTCCCTGAGATGAGTGCACACTGATGCAGTGAAGGCCTGCAAAGGTTGACTGGCCCAGAAGGGAGGAGCTAGTGCACACTGCCCCTGGGTGAACTCTAATCTCTGATAACCTATTGAAGAGGGCTAAAGCTCCTAGGCTGCACCCTCTAGAGGAGCCTTAAACAACAAGAAAAGGGTCTGGGAATTACACTGTACACTTGTATGGAAGGAACCAAAAACATGACGAAAGGGAGAAATAAGAAAACACTCCCAGCCCCCAACCCTGAGAACAT
>PVJX010015261.1:0-35000 GCA_004027295.1 Dolichotis patagonum
ACCATGCTCCAGAATGGCACGGGAGGCTACATGAGCTTCCAGAATGGTGGCAACATAAAGAAGCTTTTCCTCACAATCAGGTAAACAGAGCCCAGCAATCTAGGCACTGGACCCCTATAGCCAAGAGACAGAAAAGCCTGGCTACTGTTCCAGCTGGCAGCAGACCTTGGCAGCATCCACATGGTGCTGATTTTAGGTGCAAGGAAAATGCACAAATTCTGAGGGTAAGAAGGCTTCCACCTCGATTGCAAAGGGCCTGGGAGGCCAAGTGATGTGCCCCTGAGAGGGCAATATGTAAAGATGTAAGTGTGAAGCCAAAGGTGCAGTGGAGGCCCCGGAAGTTTGGAAAAGCCAAGAACGTGGATCATCTAAGGAAAGCTGCAAAAACTAAGCAGAAAAGGGTTACGATAAAAGCTGTGGGAGCTAAAAATCCCTAAAAGTGCCCTGGGGGTGAAATCACCCAAGCCTTTTGGAGCTTGCAACCAGATTGCTTCAAATGCTGGGCATAAAACTCTAGGACTTAATGTTCGCCCTGCTGGATGTTGGACTTGCTCGGTTTCCAATACTTTATATTCCCCCGTTTGTAACTTTTGGAATGGTAATGTTTATTTTGTGCCTTTGCCTTTCAGAAATGTTTAACCTTGTTTCACTTGTACAGGGGGTTACAGTTAAGAGTTTGCCATAGATATTGGAGGAGACTTGAGACTTAGACTTCTAAAACTGTTAAGACTTTGGCAACTCTTGGAGATAGACTAAATGTCTTTTGTATAAAGGTAATACATGAGTCTCTGGGGGTCAGGGATAGAATGTCATGGTTTATGTCAGTGGCCCCCAGGCCTCATGCCTTTGCATTGTACATTTGTGATTGGTTCATTGTCTAGCGCTTGGATTGGTGGTGTCAGTGCTACACGCTCCTAGGGGGTGGGGCCAGGATGTGATGTAATGGCAGGAAGAAGGTGTGTCTCTCTCTTGCCAGTTTTCGCTTGCTGTTTGCAGCCGCCATGAACTTTGGCCCTGCCATGCCACCCTGCCTTGGAGCCAACTGAGTATGGACTGAAACCTCCAAAAACGGTAAGAAATAAACCTTTCCTTTCCCAACTTTGGGCATCAGGTATTTTGTCTCAGCGATGAGTAAAAAGTAACTAAGACAACAATCTTCCTGCCTCAGCCTCCCAAGTCCTGGGATTATAGGCATGCACCACCATGCCTGGCTATCATATATAGTTGTCAATGTTCTTTTTTATTTTTTAACTAATTATTGTTAATCTCTTACTGTGCCTAATTCATCAGTTAGGTATGGATGTATAGGGAAAAAGTCAGTGTGTACTGGGTTCGGTAATATCTCTGGTTCAGGGGTCTCTGGAGGTGCAGGAACATGTTCCTCACTGGTGAAGAAGGATGGCTGTGCCATGGAGCAGTGTTCTCAGCTAACAGCAGCCCACCCACAGGCCAGGAGGAAAGGGATCTTGTTAGACACAGTGGCACAGCACCACCTGAGTCAGTGTACGAACAAGGAAATAGGGAAGGAAAGGAAGCGGTCTTCCGTGGTCCAGCCAAGACCCTCTGTTGCTAACGGGACAGCTGCAAGTCCAGTGTCACCACTGTGGAGAGTGCCAGAGGGAGGCCAGGAGATGAGATTGGGGGGCTCATCAGAGACGGGGTGCACAGAGCTTCAGAGCTGTTTTACACATTGGGTCTTTATGATGATGAGAAACCACTAGAAGGTTTCCAAGGGGAAGTGAAAGTTCTGAAACGTCAGAGAAGCAAATCACTGGGTTTTGGTGAAAAGACTGTGGAAGAACAAGGGCAGAGGCGGGGACTTTCTACTCTCCCACACCTTAGCTGCGGGAGAAAAAGAGGTACAGCTCAGAGTGGCCCCTGGTTCTGCAGTTTAAATGTGAGATCTGAGCGGAAAAGAGTCAAGAATGTGGCCTAGAATTTGAAGCTACTTGAATAGCAGTAATGCTTACCGAAATAAGGAAGAGAAGTGACAGGGAAGTGAAAAGTCTAGGTGGGTGTGGCACCAATAATTGTGTATCTAAGTTTAGATGCCCCTCCAAGTACAGATGCTGAGTAATGAGCTACATGTGTGCATCTGGGACCCAGAAGAAAGGCCAGAGATAAAAATTTACAAGTGGCCAGCTTATAAGTGTTATTTATAGCCACGGAAAAGGCATGTCTAGAGTGAGACTATGACCAAGAATGGAGCCCTGGGGGACTCTAACATTGATGGCTTGAGAAGTCAGAGATAGAAGAGTGATCAATGAGGTGGAAGGAAATGCAGACTATGGTGACTTGGAATCCCCATGGGGGGAAAAAGTTACTGCAGAAGAAAGAATATTAAAGAGGAGGAAGTAATGAACTATGTCAGATGCTACTGAAGCATCACGTGGATGAGAACTGTGCTGTAAACAAAACATTCAAAGTCTAGGCGTTTTAGCTCATCGTGTAAACACCGCCTGGTGAGAGGTCATGAGTTCGATCCCCGTACCAAACAAACAAAAAAATAAAGGATTCACAAGAGAGTCATGAATGCCACCCAGGGTAAGATAGGCTAAGGGAAACCAGCAGTCGAGTGAGGGACAGGATGAAACCAGAAGTAGGAGAGACAGATTAGAGCAAGTCTTTCAAAGACCTTTTCTTATAAAACGGGGTAAAGAAATAGGGATTATTTAAACGCGAAATTTTACAGCAGATATTTGTTAAATGAATGAATAAAACAACTATGAGGAACAAATGACTGAACATATCAGTAACATTTACCTCGCTTTTAATGGAAGTCATACGTGCCCATCTATTTTCTGATTTACATCATATATAAAAAGGAGTTGCTTAACTCCATTTATACCCAACACACTAAAGTGTTAAAAATTTAAGGGTCATGGCTTTAAAAACTTTTTTTTAAAGTTCATTTTTCTCGAAAACTGGCTAAGCTCTAACAAAACACTAAAATGTAGCTCACAGCTACCAAATATCTTTTTATCCACATTAGCTTTGACAAGAAGCCAAGCAAAACTCAAACCAAGGCGATTAGTGCTGCGCGCCCGGCTGGCGCAGAGCCTTTAAATCCTTTCATACCGGGATTCTGAGGGTGGTTCTCAGGTGGTTTTGAAAACCTGGTTTTGCAGTCAAAATCAAACCCGAGAAAAGCACTGCTGACTCTCCCACGGTGCCAGGCAAGCCAGGGAGCAGGAGCCGGCGCTGCCCTGGCGCGCTCCACGGTCAGGCGGCCGCGCCCCCCGCCGTCTCCGCGCCCACTTGCCTGGAGGGGTCCGCGCTGCTGTGGTCCTCTCCTCCCGCCCTGCGGTGCGGTGCGGTGCGGTGCCTGGCGGCCGGCACTGTCTGCAGGCAGGGCGCGTCTGTCCCCAGAGCCGTCCGCTCCGCTGGGACGGCTGCAGGCTGCAGCCCCGGCCAGGCTCTGGACTCTGGCCTGGGCGCGGACCAGGCAGGGCCCACGCGGCTGGGTCTGCCCGGCGGAAGGAAGACGCCGGCTGGAGGGGGGGACGGGAAGTTGCCAAGGGGAACTGTCACAGAGAAGGCAAGCTCCCCTACGTGTCCTCTTACTTATTTTTCTAAAAAAATCCCCGCAAAAGTCCCAGAGAAATCTGGAAAGGAAGACAGGCCCGCACCCACCTCCAGGCACTAGATTCTGTGTCCCCCTCAGGAGTCTGACTCTCCCTGTGGCTTGGACGCGATATCACATCCCTGGCTGGGCCTGGACGCCAACAGAGAAATATCTCTATTCTCATTCCCCCTCCACATCCCCAAAGACCCCGGAATACTGAGAAGAGTAAGCCAATCGAGTTAAAGGTGGTGGTGGTGGTGGGGGGCTTAGGACAAATTCTCCATGAATAGGATTCATACCCTAGGAAACACGTTAGAGATATATCCTCCTTCTCCTCGGTTTAAGTCGCGAGCAATCTCGAATCGCTGCCAAAGAAGCGCCGCTACCAAGTCCCAGCAGAGAAGGTGGCACTTAGGGGAGCCCTTGGACAGTAAACTTGGCCTGAAGGCCAGGGCTAGGCCTCAGAGGCCTTTTAGATAAAGCTGAGTTACTTTCTACTCCTAGCCAGCACCACTGAAGGTGGGCACGAGCAGATAGTAAGTTCTTGGGGAAATGCTTTTGTTTGTTTGTTTGATACAGGATGGAACTCAGGTCCCTGGGCTTGCCAGGCCAAACGCCCTTGTGTAGTCAGAAACACCTATTAAACACCGTGTTGACAGTTTGTTACGCTCTGGCAGTAGCTTCTCCTTACTCCACTGCCCAGCACTTGTTCCTTACATTTTTCAGGTAAATAGGGGCCTCCTTGCTATTAAATCCAAGGATGCTTTCCTTGCTGGGTAGTCTTTGGCAACTGCCAAAGTGACTATATCAAGTGCGTAAATAAGTTGTAAGTCACAAAAATGGGTAAATTTGTATGTACTGTTCCTTTGAAAATTGTTCCAAAATTTACATTGTTCATGTTATCCTAATTTTCAAGAAGATGTACCAAGCATGCCGCAAATTAATATTTAGAGTGCCTTCTCTAAGCACTACTGATACAGAATGAACAGGGAGGTGTGGCCAAAGTGTTTACAAAACTTTACAGTCCAGTCTGGGAACCAGACAGACATGTTAACAAGTAAGACAACTTCAGGTGCATGAGTGATAGTGAAGGAAGAGTGAAAGCTGAGTAAGTGGGGAGTTACGTTAACTGAACCAAATAGCTTCCGCGATATCATGTAAAGTATTTCTCCCATGGCTTCACATCCCTGGACCTTATTCCATTAAACTGTTTTTTCCTAAGGTCTGAACCCTCCTTTCTCTTCAGTTTATTCCATAATTTCCCCCAGATATTTCTCGCACACACACACGCACGCTGACAGGCACACATGCAAAATCAAGTTACTTGAACATGATGAGCATGGCCTATGTTGCAGCCCTCAATACAATTTCAGAATGTATATTCAAGTATATGTGGAATATTAATAAAATTATGGTGTATTTCTGGTCAGAGAGCAAGTCTTAACAACAAAGTCTGAGAACAACAAAGTAGAGAAAAGCTCTATCTGTACTATGCCTCTGAGGCCTGGGTACAGGACTTCAAATCCAAATTACTAAGTTACCTGACCACCTACTGAGGTCAGCAGTGGTGAACCTAAGGCATATATGCCACAGTGCATCACTGAGAGCTCTAAAAGGTTCACCGTCACAGAGCTACCTAGGAGTTAACCTGAGAGTCAATAGCAGAGGATAATTAGAAAAGCCTTCTAAGTGGAGATAAAATACACTGTAAGGTCTCAACCCTCCAATAACCACTGGATATTTTGATCTCAGTCTTAAAAATACTTTATATCAAAACTTGTAGCACATAACAAATCCTAAAAAAAAATTTCTAGCCTTAAATGTCAGAAAACAAAGACTGAGACTCACCTTTCTAAACATCTATGTACATTAAGAAATCAGGAAAGGGGAGAGAAGATGGAGAAAAAATTAGAAAAAGAAATGAATCTAAAACAGAAGCATTAAAAATAAGACCAGCAATTACAGAAATAGAAAAAATAGCTCAAGAAGGCAAAAGATGAATCCTTGAAGACTAATAAAATACACTACTGATGAAACTACTTCAGAGAGAATAACAATACCAGAAATAAAACAGCACTACATGTAAAAGATGTAGGCTATTAAACCACTTAATTCCAGTAAGCACAGATGAAATGGGCGTCTTCCATGGGTCTCTAGTGTTCCTGCATGTCTTTCTGGGCAATATCCTGCTACTGCACATCACCCATTTCTTAGGCTAGTGTTTATAGCAAGCAATCTTGAAAGATGAAATGTTTCCCTCCAGGACAAAAAATAGACCACTTACTGCTCGCTACCAACGCAGTGGACTCCTTTGGAGCACTATTCCTTAGTTGTGACTACAGGAGTGGTGTCCACTGGGACTCCTTCGTGTTCCCATTACTACTCTTGGACAAGAAAACCAATGAAAATATGCTGATGATTGGTTGGCTTGTTGTGCCATGGGTAATAAGATCCTTAATCTGATCCAAGAATTGTGCCTTCTGCTAACATCCAAAAAACAGGCTACATTATCAACGTAAAAGTAGAGGAAGTTGAATATTCCTTGAAAGACAAGCTCAAGAAGAATATTCTGAAGTCAATATCTGAGGCCAGCATTTGTATCATACAGAAATTGGATGAAGACATTACAATAAAAAGACTATAGGCATTCCTTATGAACACAGATGCAAATTTCTAAACAAAATCTGAACAATTTAACTCCAACAATATACTAAAAGGTGTACTACACAAAACCAATAAATGTAATTTATCACTTAAACAGAAAAACTGTGATTAGCTTAATAGGTACAGAAAAGCATTTAAGAAAATCCAAAATCCACGTCTGACAAAAACTCACAGCAGACTAACAATAGAAGGAAGCTTCAAGTGTCTATCAGCAAATGAAGAAATAAGGAAATTGTGGTACATGACAATGGAATATTATTCAGCCATAAAGAGAATAAAATCCTACCGTTTGTGACATAGATGCACCTGGAGGACATCATGTTGAATGAAGCCAGACATAAAAAGAAACTGCATGAACTCACTTCTATATTTAACCTAATAAACTCACACAATCAGAATTAGAAAGATGGTTGCCAAGGGCTGATGCAAGGAGACATGGTAGGACACTGGTCAATGATCAAGTTCTGGGGACCCAATCTACAGGATGGGTGGGGATAGATGTGTTATTCGACAGTGGTAATCATATCACGTATAAACAGAGGAAAAAAGGCACGTTGTTCACCTTGCATGTATTCTTAGTCAAATAATTTTTTAAATTTAAATTTTAAAAATACCACTTATAACATCAAAAATATTAAAACACTGAGGGGTGAATTCAACAAAATGTGAACGATCTACACACTAAAAAACTAAAATAATACTGAGTGAAAACAAAGACCTAAAAAATGGGGACGTATCTGTTCATGGAATAGAAGACTCGCTATGCTAAGATGTCAAATGTCCACCAAATTTTTTTTTTTTTTGAGACAGGGTCTTGCTGTGCAGTCCAGGCTGCCTTGAATTCAATACATAGTATAGTGTGACCTAAACTCATGGTGATCCTTCTGCCTCAACCTCTTAGTCCTGGATTATAGGCATAAGCCATGCCGAGCCCCTAGTAGGCCTTTGCAGCAATGGACAAGCTAATCCTAAAATAATATGGGAAGTGTAGTGGAGGTGGTAATGGGAGAACAGGTCACTGTACAGATGTTCCCACTAAAGATAATGAAACATGAAGAAACACAGTAATTCCAGCACGTTAGGAGGCTGACACAGAAGGAACAGAAGTTCAAGTCCAGACATGGAAATTTAGTGACCTCAGCAAGACCCTGTCTCAAAATTTAAAAACATTTTTTTTGTTTTAAAGTTTTGGGAATGCAGCTCAGCACAACAGTACTGGGTTCAAGCTCCAGAATAGAGGACAGAAAGAAGGAAGGAAAGACTACACTGAATATCTTTGTAAAGGAATAAGAAGTAATTGGGAGAAATGTTTGTACTTTTAGCCAACAACTGATGGTTAGAAGGATGAAGGTTGGGCATAGTACCTATCCAAAGTGGTTGAAGCACCCGGTTCTACTGTGGATCCCAAGAGCTATGCCCTGTAGTTGGGTTATGAACTACAATGCAGTGCATTATCTGGAAGAGAAGAAAACATGAAATCTAAATTCCTGGCTGCTAATAACCTTAGGCATTTGGTTGGTTAACACAAAAATCTTGAAGAAAAAAACAGTATTCCCAGCTATTAAATTGCTTCTGTATTTTTCCTCCAGATTTGTCAAGCAAACAAAGATAATGAAGCATGAGAATGACCAAGACAGCATTAAACAGAACACTGATAATCTCTACTTAGTAGCTTCAGAGATATGGCCAGGAAAGTATACACAGGTAGTTTTTAAGGCACTGGCAATGTGCTATTTCTGAGTATTGGGTATGAAAGTTTATGCTTTATAATTTTCTCTTTAAGTTGTACATGTTAAATATCCTCTTTGGTATTGTGATTTCACAATTTTGTAAGTTTAAATATATTATAAAAAGCAAAATTCCAATTTCATATATAAGTATATATTTAAATGTAATATGTATTTTTCTTATATAAAAATATATAAAAATAACTGACATCTGCACCCAGAAAGAATGACTATATTCAAAAAGTCAAATAATCACAAATGCTGAAGAGGACTCAAGGAAAAAGGAACCCTTCTTCATTGTTGGTGGGAGTGTAAACTGATATACCACCATGGAAATAAGTATAGAGATTCCTCAAAACATTAAAAATAGAAATTCTATCCAACTCGCCCATTCCAGTATCTTCCCAAAAGCATTAAAGACATCATATTACAATGATATACATATACTCATGTTTATAGCAACACAACCTTCAAAGCAGCCAAAATGTCCATCAACAAATGACAAAAATATAGTACTTATACCCAAATAAAATATTACTCTATCATAAAAAGGATAAACTTGAGTCATTTGTAGGAAAAGTGGATATACCTGAGACCACAGTGTTAAGTAAATCAGACATAAAGGCTTGCACACTGCATGGTTTCTCTCATAGGAGAGAACTTCAATATATAAAGTACAAAATAGTAAGAAACAGTCCCTAGGAAGAATGTGATCATGTATTACAAATATGTATAAATTATGAATGAAGGGGCCTAAGAGATGCAAGGGGGGAGGGAAAGAGAAGTGGGCTTTGAAAAATTAGCAAATACATTTACCAACTTGCCATGGTGAATACAATTATATATTAAAAACATGTACTGATAAAAACCACTGGAACACACTAAAATGAATAGTGGGGTTTTTTTAAAACAATCATCAAATTCTCACACTGGTGTCTTTTCTTCTGAAAATAGCAGTGATCATCATTAACTATCAGCACCGTAAACATAGATAGGATAGCATCACTGTATTTTCCTCCAGAATTTGGAATTCCAAGATGAAGTTATTTAGTAGATCAAACAAACATCACCTTTACTGATAAGTGTGTGTGGGGGTATGTTGCTCAGTCAAAGGCCCTAGGTTCAATCCCCAGCACAGAGAAAGAGAGACAGAGACAGAGGACACAGAAGGAAAGAGAAACAAAGAGAGTACAGGGGGATGGGAAGAGTGGAGAGAAAAAAGTGACAGTCTAACTGTTAATGTTCATTTTTAAGATTGCTAGTTACTGTGTGATATGAACAGATTTTACTGTGCAGGTTACTCTTCCATAAAATGTTGACCATTATTTCTGTAGGATACCTGTTAAGAGGGACTATGTCAGTAAGTAAAACGCTTCACACGGTACCCACCATGGGGATTCAATGACCTGTATTCACTGTTATGTCCCTGCTGTTTTTGCAGAGATGTGTCCAGGAACCAGATAATGATTGAGAAGGAAAACAAAAGTCAACACAACTGGTTATTATATACCCTAAAATAGACTTACTTAAAAACTTGTCTTTTACCTACATAATTTTTATTTCTACTCTAATCTTTATTATTTTCTTCTGTTTGCTTTAATTTTCTTTCTTTTCTCTTTTCGTCTTTTTGAGACAGGGTTTCACTATGCAGTCCAGGCTAGCTTTGAACTCAACTTTGAAGCCCAGCCTGCCCTTGAACTCACAGTGACCCTCTCGCCTCAGCCTCCTAGAATGCTGAGATTACAGGCATGTGCCACCATGTCCAGCTTCTATTGTGTTTTAAAATTGAAGGTTAGGTTATTGATGTGAACACTTACTTCTTTTTTTGTTTTCCTTTGAGACAAGGTCCTACCACACAGTTCAGGATGGCCTTCAACTTATAGCAATCCCAGCTCAGCTTCCAAGCGCTGGGATTCCAGGTGTGGGCCACCATACCCATCAGCACCCAAGCAACCTTTCAACAAGGAATGCAAACGAGATAAACAATGAGGCAGTGATGCTTCGCCTTCTGGGTCAGCTCCACAGAAGTCTTACACTGTGTAATCAGTCTTGTGATAAATTTATGCTGTGTATTTGTAAGTTTTCAGAAAGATTTAAATCCTGATAGAAACAAGGTAAGTCGGTTTACTGAAAGAGTTTTTATTCTAAAACAAATTGATCAGTGCAATCCTGTGGAACCAATGTCTTACAGAAATTGTTTTCTTTTCAAAAGTAAATGAAAAGCCCCTTGTAAATTATTTATATATTAATTTCTGAAAACAAATCATAAGTTCTGCTTTGTTCTATTTAACTATAAATGCTACACATTTACAAACTGAAATCAAAGACACGGGCGGTATAAAGAGTAAATGAAATCTTTCAAAGAATAAAATTGCTTCTCAGTCTACTGTGTTTTCAAAGCTGATTCTCATCAAGCCTGGATGAAAATTGTGAATCAAAAGTCATGTTTCTTTATCAAAAAAAGGACATTTAAATTAGCAAAGTAACATTTTAAAATGTATCTTCACCCAGTTGAGATTCTTGTACAGTATAAACTTGTGTATCAACTCACTTTCCATTATTTCTTCTACTTTAAAAATATATACAACTATGATATTCAAATATGTAATGTGAGTCATCTGTCCAAACATAAATATTTGGGAAATTCAAACTGCTACAGATTATGAAAAGATTAGAAAAAAAAAAGCTACAAATTATGTAGCAGGAGGAAGAAATAACGTAACTCAGCATTTACATCTGGAGATTTTCCAAATTATATATACTCTTTTGAGCAAACAACTACCAAAATTTAGAACTACAAAGAGACTACACAAAATCTGCATTTTTTTTAAGACAAGGTAGCTGTGTAGTTCAGGCTGGGCTTGAACTCATAGCAACCCTCCTGCCTCAGCTTCCCAAGTGCTGGGAGTACAGGCATGTGCCACCATGTCCAGCAACTCTTTTTAGTAACAGGTAACAGTGATTAAAAAAAAACTGCACCTTAATATTTTCATGAAAAACTATCTGTGGTAATAGTCTAATGCAGTATTATGAAGTTTTGAGAGGTACAGGTTAAGTAAGTGCCCAATCTATGCCAAATGTGGCAAGATCTAAACCTATTTAATTATAGTGTAAGAAGCTGAATACAACAGAATCTATGGGCAACCAGAAAAAGACATTTTACATTTACCCATGATTATGAATATATTAACATTAGTGCTTGAAACTTTCAAATCTAAGTGTGAAGGGACATTTCTAAAGCTCCAGGACAACTTAAATACAAGAACTCAAATACATGAATCTGCAAAATCTTAAACTTCTTAATCCACTGATAAATGCGGAAAGAGTAGCTATTTGGTTTTCAAGAATCTAAGGGTTGAAAACATGTTCATCTCTCACTATGCTATGACATCTAAAATAGCTAGCATGGTAATTTGAATTCATTTTGCTCTCACATCTGTGTGGTACGCACATTTTAAGACATCAGAATTGAGAGTTAACTCCTAGTAATGGTTAAGAGGCCTATTCAGCCAAGATCCATGGCATACGATAGTCTTGTTCATCACCTTTAAGTGAAAAAGGGTGGCAGAAAAGCAGTTGCACTTTTGTTTTTCAAACAGCAGAAGTCTTAAAACGTCCACATAATTTTGCATCATCCTGTATTTCTTTCTGAAACACCTGAACAAAATCTTATTTCAATCAGCTCAATCTATACAATATAAGATACAAACATAATCTAAACCCTATAATGTACAAATATGTACTAATACTCATTAGATGAAGTACAATCAATAAAATTACCAAATAGTAAACACACACAACATTCTAAATCTTTAAATCACTTTAGAGTTGCTAAATAGACACGGCAGGAACAAAATGTGCAAAACAAAAATAAAAACAGGAAAAAGAATAAAACCCCAAAATTTCTCAGCACATTGCATCCATGAGGATAAAATGTACGGCACTTATGTGATATAATATTTGAACTGTCAACTTAAAACTGGGAATGACTTGAAGACAGGAAGCTGTATTAAGAGCAAGACCTAGCCAATTAAAATGCTGAAATGACATTTAACATTTTTTCTTTGTGAAAGCACTGCAAATATGATGAGTGCAGAAAACTAAAGTTTCCCATTTAATTAATCTTCTTCCAATTAATTACTTTACCTATTATAGTAGTCTTATTTTTAAGGTCTATATAAACTCTATTATGGATACAAACCATTTTCTATGTGGTAGCCTTTGTAAAAAACAACATAGGTATAAATCATAGAATAAACCCCACCAAACCAAAAATCTAACATCTTCCAAGCAAGCAAGATATAAATTATATGACAATCTATCAACTAAAAATTGTATCAATAGTAATCACATTTCTATAGAAGCGCCACCCCCCGCCCCCATGTAATTTAGCAGTGCAGAATAGGGCTTGAGCTACAGTTAATCACATTTGGTTTCCTTAAAAACATAACTTTATTCACTATACACAATAAAAGGCAGTTTTCTTCCTCCATAACACATGTAGACATTAAAACTAAGGTTTTTAAAATATCAGCTACAAGAAAAACTTTTAAATGATTAAAAGGAATCAAGATACCAAAGTTTAGTGTGTGAAGAGCAGATACAAACAACCAAGAAAAAAAGCAGATCATTGGTATTGAGTATTTAACATGAACAGCCCAAAGTAAGTTCCAAAGTTTTTCCACCCTTACAAATAAATAAAGGTGTCCTTTCCATAGTTTGGGGATACGATTTATACATCTCTCCCAACAAGTAAAAGAGCAAGGTTTTAAAATGTTGCCAATTTTAAGTTCTTCAGTACCTAAAATTAGAGGACAACAATATTACAGTGGTAATGGTGCATCACTTCTCACGACGTAGTTATGATCCGACACGAGTTGTGGTGGTTCTTTTATCTGAGAAAAAGCTTTTCAGAAGAAACACCTGCCCTATGCTAACCACCAGAAGGATGAGGGCTTCTCCTACTGACCAATAGGCCACTCTCGTATTTAGATCCTCTGCTCGGCTTCGGCCTTGCGCTTCTCTCAATCGGAAATGAGTCTGGTAGTCAATGACAGACTTCAGAGCTTCGTGAATGGAAACACAGGCAGATTCCATCTGAGGAAAAAATATTCTCAGTCAGTACTTTTGATACTTCCTATACACACTGATAGTTACCCTGTCTTCCCCTCTGATCTCAGTTTCCCCTCAGATTAACATTCTAGTGAATGAGCACTCATTCATTTATTCATTTATGCCAGCTGTCCTGGCAATGTCACGCTTCTACTCATTTTCCTAGAGGAGTGTCAAGCTCAGACAGGCCATGAGGCGGCTGTCTGCCTCAAACTGAGATGGCACGTGGAAGACGGAACTCTACGCTAACACGGCAAAAACACCAGGTAACATTGGTGGCTACAGAATTTTATGTACAGGTTCTTTAAAGAAACAGTAGGAGACAGAGAAAGACAAGTAAATTCATCAATAATGAATATAAGGCAAAACCCAAATATCTCAAAAATCAAGCAAACATGGCATACAAAAGACTTAGTCAAAGTTATTTGGAGTATCTTAAATATGGACATAACGTTATCAAAATCTCTAGCTAATTTTTGAATCTGAAAATAAATGACCAGAAAGGGATTTTTTTACATTTATCTATTTGCTAAATTAATCTCCCTCATACCAGTAACTAAACAAATGTGTATTTCCAATGGGATACAAGTTTCAGTTTCACAATTCAGTCTGTGAACCTTAATCTGTTAATACCTTATTCTTATACATTTATAACACTATTAACTTTAAGAAAGGTTTTATCTAATATATTAACTTTTTAATAAAATGATTTTTAGTTTTTTGAGTGGGTTTCACTGTGCAGTTCAGGCGGGTCTCAAAATCACAGCAATTCTCCTGCCTCAGCCTCCTGAGTGCTGGAATCACAGGCATGCACCACCATGTCCAGCTTTCTCTAACATTTTTTATACAAGAGTTTAATATTTTTTGACTGCTGTATTACTATTTTATAAATCATGTACATATTAACAATTTTAAAAACAAATATGAATTTCTCTTAATTTTAAAGGTATAGACACTAGGAAATAACCATTTAATAAGGTTCTAACATAGATGAAAGAAATAATTACAAACATATTTAAAGTTTTTTTTTTAATGTGAGAAGTAATGATGTAAACAAACTGAATTTATCTATTAGAATACACAAATAAAAAGATTGCCAAAACTGTGCTAAAACAAATGATTTCTAAGGGGTTAAAGAAATGCTTCTGGAATTTGTTTCTCATGTATTTTCAAAATGACATGTGTCCCAGGGGTTCTTCGCACATAAGAGCAAAAATTCAACAGAAATTCAGAGTAACTTTTTGGAGCCTTCCAGGTATGTGAGTTAAGAACTTCTGGATTAGAGAAAATCAAATAATTTAAAGAAGTAGTTATACAGAGTCATGAAAGTTTTGAGGCTGTGTGTGGCATTCTTTTAAATTTTAAAATGAGAATTTTCTTATATATTGAAGAGAACAGAGAATACAACAATGAAGTCCATGCCAATAATTAATGCATGGTTAATTTTACCTCATCTACAATCTTCATCTATTTCTACCAATTACTATTTTAAAGCAAACTCCCGATATTTTCAGATTAGCTGCAAATACGTTTTATACTTTATTTTTAAAACATAACACTATAAAATATAACTAAAGTTTTTATAACGTACGAAACAAATACGAATTGTTCTATAAAGTCATCAAATATAAGGATAACAGTTCTTCCTTGATGTCTCAAAAGTTGTTTTCAAGTCAAAATCCAAATAAGGTCAACATAGGCAATCAGCTGGTATACCTTTAAAAGTCTTCAGTCTGTAAGTTCTCTTTCTTTTCTCTTTTCCTTGCCATCTAATTGTTTAAAAAACTGAGTCCTATACCCTGTGCTGTTTCCCCATCTCCTGGACTTTGTTGCCTGTATACCCAGGCTGTTCCCTATTTTAGGTACAGTAAACTGTCAGGTGGAGCTAGAAACCTGACGGGAATCAGCTGCAATGTTCTGGGTGGGAAGCCTCAGACCAGAGTTGTATACCTCCTGTAACATATGACAAAGCACAAAATGTCCACTTGTGAATGAACGATCAGACTTACATGACACCAGTTTGATTCATCCATTATAAGTTTTCCATCAGTTTTTCATCTAATAGTTTCATCTAATTTTTCACCCAATAGTTATCATTCCTAGTCTAGATCCATTTTTTAAAAAAAATGGGTAAAAACTAGTGATAGTAAAATTCGTTCATTTATTCTCTAATTATTAGCTGGTAATTTTTTCCATTTTAACATATGAATAACTGCTTTATAATATTTCTACTATATGAGAAACTTAACTAGCTTTTTGAAAGTAGAAAACTGACACTAAATAAAAATGTCCCACATGAAAAGTAGGCTACATGGTACTGACTGCTGCACTGTCAATCACTTTGCCCACTTTATGTTTTTAGAGTAAGCTACTTTCTTACCCAAGTTAAAATTCATTATAGTGGAGACAGGTTAAGTTATAAATAACAGGCCCAAGGAAAAATCATTTACAAAGAATTGCCTTTCATATGGGATCCTAAAGAGAATATTTCTGAAACTATTATACTAAGTCTGAATTAAGGCGGTTATACATTCTTAAAACTGGCTCTTATCACCTAAATGGTTAGCAGAGAAACCAAATGGAACCTGAAAACACTAAAAATAACAGTTTAAAGTTTTAACAAGTAGATGGTAAGTAATTCCTTTTGTGTGTGTGTGTGTGGGGGGGTCATATTGATACAAGTGATTGAACCCAGAGCCCTGTGCTAAACTTTTTTTTTTTAAATTTTGAGACAAAGTACTGCTAAATCATGCACGCTGACCTCAAAAATTGTAATCATGGGAACTGGGGATTTAGCTTAGTGGCACAAGCACCTGCCTGGCAAGTGTGATGCTGTGAGACCCCAGTACCAAAAAAAAGAAGAAAAAAAATGCAATCCTTCTGCTTCAGTCTCCTAAGTAGCTTGTATAACAGGTATGTAATAATAAGTTCCAATGATGCTTTTAACACTGTTTTTCAGATAGTAACCTAAGCTCGTATCGTTCTTTGTATCTGTGCAGTATCTGTTTACTAAGTTCCTTTCACTTTTTCTCTTATTAACCTTTCTTCAATATAAACCTCAATTTAACTTACATAACTATTTTTGTTAGATGAGGTATCATTAATCTTCAGTATTTTACCTAAGTCACAGCAAAAGTTATTCTAACAACAGTTGAATAACACTATGGTATAAAGAGTGCTGTGTGGTATATTCACATATTACATGGGCATCATTTAGTGTCCAATTACATTAACCTAAGTAAGGTATGGTAAACACATTCCTTTAAGGTTATAGAAAATGTTTTAGGACACTGGAATAGTGCTTAGGCTTCTTACATTTAGTATTGATGCTTCTATCTTAGTGACTGCTACCATTTGACTCTTAAATGTCCCTCTGAGGCCACATATAAAGCCTGGTCGCTGGAGGCATGCCCTTGAAGGGGATACCAGGGTCCAGCACCCTCCTCTCTCCTACTTCCTAGCTGGCACAAGATAAGCTGTTTTGCTACTCCTCGCAAGGATGTTGCTACACTGCCACAGGCCCAAAAATAACCACGAACTGGAACCATAAAACTATGAGCTGAAATAAAGTCTTTCTCCTTTTGGGTATCACGGGTATTTTTTTGTCACAGCAATAGAAAACTAATAGTGATCTTTCTCCTATCTGAATGCTTTCTTCACAATTAAAAGTGCATCTTTTAAAACTGTTTTTACTATAAAAGTCTTAAGTTCTCAGTGAAATGTCTAATTTACTGAAAAATTAAGATGGAATTTGGAAACTTTTAACAACCTTTAAAACCTATATTCATTGATGAGTTAATGTATAATATTATGTTTATTTCTTTGCTGTAATTATTTCAACATTGTTTTGCTAATTTTTTATTTACCTGGGTAAGAGCACTGACTCGGTTTTCACTAGGAAACAAAGGTGGGTCTTCTCCAACTTGAAAATCAAAATACACAGTTTTATGTGTGAAAGTAGAAAATTCATTGCTGAAACAAAATTTGTATGTCCCATTTCTGGAAGCTGTGAAGGTAAAACTATCATACTGTTTCTTCATCTCCTTGTATAACACTTTACCATCAGGATCTTCTAATCGACAATCTACATCATAGTGACCACCAGTAATCACCTAAAAGAGAGTAAGAAAAAAAAAAGATCTCTATAAGTAATAAGTATGAGAAATCAACAAGTTGCTTGTTAAAATTGCAAAAGGTTATTGGCAAATGACTTTCCAAATCACATGCAATTTTACATTTGTAAGAAATTTTTACCAATGGATGAAATTTGGGAAGCACATTTCAGTTCAACCAAAGCTTTACAGAAACTAGACAAGTTTCCTTATGGAGAAGGAATTTTTAATCATTTCAGACAACTGTGCTAGTTAATATAGGCCTACTATATCCCTTGATTTAAAAGCAAGCTACCATGAGACTAAATGATGCAGCTTTGTTATTTTTGAGCTTCAGTTCTCTTGGTTCATATAATACTGACATTCTCCATTAATAAAAAAGAAAGATCTGTTACTTATGTGAGTTTTTATCACTTACAAAAGATGATTAACCAAATTATGTTACAAGATCATTTTGAAAATTAAATACAACTATGTACTTAAGAAACCATAAAAATATATTAAATATAAAAATATTTTAATGTTAAAAAAGGTCTTATCAAATTGGATATTTACCCCTCCCCCCAAAAATCATTTTTCCAGTAGAAAAATGACTTTGTTTTGATATATCCAGTTATTCACATTTGATGACTGTATTTTGAATTATCAAATACATACATACCAAAGAATGTGGACTCATCACCCCACCTTTCTTCTGTCAAACTTTTTAATTTTTTGGCAATACTGGGAATTGAACCTATGGCTTTTGCATTGAGCTATATCCTCAGCTTTTTATTTTTTTTTTGAGAAAGGGTCACACTAAGTTGCCTTGGCTGGGCTTGAACTTGCAATCCTTTTGCCTGACCTTCAAACTATTTAAAACAAATACTCTTATATGAGTTAATATTCTTTTATATTGTCAGTTTCCATATGACTAAAACTTGGTTTAGCGTCCATATCTATGCAAATGATTACAAAAACTTTGGCATCCTACTATCTCAAGTTCATTCCATTTCCTCCACAACTAATCCACAATACATTACTGTCACGATTCCCTAAAAGGTCTTCCACAATTTAATCTGCTCTCCTTCTAACCCAGGATTTGCCAGGGTTGGCACCACTCTCATTTTGAGCTGGATAATTAACTGTAGTAGGGAGTATGTGGTCCTGTGCATCATACCATGTGCAGCACCTGGTCTCCACATTAGCTGCTACCTGTCAGAAGCACTCCTACAACATACCAAATGTGTGCACACTGGAGCGGGACAGCATTCTATCTTTCTTCACTGCCCTCACTGAGCACTCATTTAAAACTTTTTGACAATGATAATTCACTGTGGCCTACCCCAAAATCCAAACCTGTTAACAGTGACATACCTTTCCACTGTACCGCTTATTAAATAGGGTCAGGACCTCTTACGTTCATATGTTTGCTCATTCTAAGTTCCTAACTACCAGAAGTTCTCTGGACAAGCTTTCACTTTATATCTGCACTGATAGTGGAAGCTCAGTGTTTGTTTGCTACAGAAGAATCACAGGGTCCCAAAACACAGTAATCACCAATCTAGTTTATTACAGGAAAAGAATATAATTTGAAATATCACAGCCAAAGGCTATTCCACAAGAGGTCTAGAGATGTCAGTGTCAGGTCTCCTCCCTCTGTGCGGTCTAGGGCCAGACACAGTTCTCTCTCACACAAGTGTGGAAAGAACACTGGAAACCAAAATAGGGTGTTGGCTAGGTTTTTAAATATTTTGCCAGTCACCCAGATATATTTTGGTTACGTACTCTGTCTCAAGAGCAGAGCCCATGGTGGAAGTGGGGTAGTATGGAAGTGGGGAGCACTTACCCAGATTAGGTACAAATCATCAATCTTACTGTTGAGAAAAAAATAGGTTGGCAAACTGGTACCAACCTCCCCCCAATTCTCAGATCAACAATCATAAAGCAAAACTATTATGATTCAATATATTTCAGCACCATGCACAAACTATAGCAGAAGGGCTCAGGCTAACTTAAGGTCTGCTGGAAGCCTCACAAACACACCTGCCTAGGTTGCTCTTTCCTTCCGCTTTGGTTATATTGAAGAGCAACTTCTATTTATCCTTTCAGACTGCTCACCAGTGTCAAGCAGATTTCTCAAGATCCCTCTGTCCTCTGCCAACATTCTATTTTTTTTTAAATTGCTATAAATATACATTATGACTCTGTCTCTGAAAACTCCCTGAGGTAAAAATCTTACCTTGAAGAGGCAGAAGAGTTTAACTTACAACAGTACACTGATTCTGTGACTTGTAAATTTGCAGATGTTAGGTGTTAATCAATCTCATCTGCCTCATCAGTAAAAAGGGAAAGTCTTATCCATTTCATATCGTTTTCCTGAGAATTAACTAACACAC
The DNA here is from genome assembly GCA_004027295.1 of Dolichotis patagonum. Lineage (NCBI taxonomy): Eukaryota > Metazoa > Chordata > Mammalia > Rodentia > Caviidae > Dolichotis > Dolichotis patagonum. Next base: position 19,559 of record PVJX010015261.1, read on the forward strand.
CTGAAGAACTTGGTATACATATACACATAACACAGCCTATGTTTTTTTAGATGTTGTAGTATCTTTGCCACCCAGCACAGCATCTACACATGTAAGATTCAAGAATGTTTATTAAATCAAAAACAAAGGGAATTCTGGCTTACACTTAATATTTCCATCTTCTTTTTTGTCCCCTGATCCTAATTCATGAATTTAACAAGCATAAGGGTCATCCTTAATCTCTCCTTTCTTATCCCCCCCAAACTATTACACATCCTGTTAACTGTAAGTTACTACATTCTCTCCAAACCTTTTTCTCCTTCCCCATTTCTACGGTCATAGTCTAAACCATTATTTCTTGTACATGTATTATGAAACACTTTTACCCATCTTTTTTACCTTCATACAGTCCAATCCATGAAGCCACCAAGTCATGTCACTGAACTGCTTAAAAACCCCCGATGGTGTCCCATACTTAAGGGAAAAACTAAAATCCTCAACATGGCCAGCAAAGAATCTGACAGACTGGTTCCTGCTGTCCTGTCTTCCTCGGCTTCCTATTTTCAACCATATCGAACCTCTCTATGGTCCTCAAATTCTTAGAGTTCACTCCACCCATAAGGTACTTCCCATCTTCTATACCAAGGAAGTATTTGCAAAGTATTTACAACTCATCCTTTAAAGTTTAGCCTACAATGAGTTTCTAAAAGAAATCTTCATGGATCCCAAAGACCAGGCCACATATTCCCTATTTACTGCTATTAAAACAGTTTTGATGAATGTGCACGTACTGATTAAAATGGGTAGTATGGAGGAGAATCAAGAGCTCCAGCAATGACCTTATCTGTTTGATCACTTCTGGATCACCAGGACCCAGCCTTGAGTGACAGCTCAATTGCTAAATAAACCTGTCAACAAAGACAAAAAGAGTAAATACTGTTCTAACCAACTTAAAAAATAGCATTCTGTTTAATGAAGCTCCTTTCTTTTACATAACTCTTCTATAACACTTGAGGCAGATGGTCGTTCATCCTCTAATGGAGTATTTCCAACAACAAGAACTGCATTAACCAACAGTCCTACCACCACTGGAAAAATGGAAAAGCTGTGGAGTTCGATACTGGCAGCACTGCAGATCCAATTAAAGTGTCACAAATAGTGGAAGCACTTCCGTAATCCATACATCGTAACAACCGATCTTATATAGTCTCTTGCTCAAGGTTTAGAAAAGGTGAGGCAAATGCCCCGCACTGACTACACGTGGCGATTCTCGAATTACCCTAAGAATGAAGGAACACCAGAGGGAGGCCCCGGGAGGGTGCAGCCCCAACACTGGGCCGCGGCCCGCGGTACCTGGAACTCCAGGGTGCACTTGGTGCCCTGAGCGATGTCCTCGTAGAAGCACTGTTTGGCGTTATCGGGCAGCTCGAACGTGATTTCGGAGGCGCCGCCAGGCCAGGGAGCCAGCAACAGCAGCAGGAACGCGATTAGCCTGCGGCCCCAACGGCCCGCGGCGGCCGCCCAGCGCGGCGCGGACCCCGGCCGCGGCATCCCGAGACCGCGGCGGCCTCGCGGAGCTCCGCAGGGACGCGCGCTCAGGTCTACGCCGGTTCACCTGCGGGGCAGGCCTCGGCCCGGGGAGCCCGCAGAGCGGAAGCGCCCGGAGTCTCAGGAGTCTGTGGGACCGGAACGAGCCGCTAGAGCCCGGAAAGAGGTGCCTGGAGGCCGGGCCACGGGGAAGGAAAGACCCGGGAGCACTGAGACCACCCGCTGAGAGCAGCGGAAAGGGCTCGAGACGGCCGGAAGTGGCGCGAGCGCCGACCGGAAAGGGTGGGGCCTATGGCACGGGCCAAAGCGACCCGGACGCTTTCTCCTCCAGAGTGCTACGTGGAAGCCCGCGAGGCGTCCAGCGCGTCCGGGACGAGGGGCGGAGTCAGAGCCCCGAGCGGGCGGGGGGGAACGGGGAGAAGGGGCGGGGCGGGGCAGGAGGAGGGGCGGGGCTTTTTACTGGATGGGGCGGGGCCCGTGGCTAGGATCCGCGGACGTCCTTGTGTGAGGATTTTCCGCGGCCTTTGTCTGCGAAGAGCTGAGCACTGGCGGAGCTTGGAGGGACTAAAGATGGCTCCGCTTTGCTCTAGTGGAATTAAGCGTTTCTGGTAAAGCACTTTGCAGTATTCAAGTAAATACTTGCCAAAGAGTGCAGATTCTAGGAGCAGACCGCCCGAGTTCTGACCCCTGACCTGTTGGCTCTTGACCGCCTGCCTTTGCATCTGTAGACAGTAACTTCGATTCGCAATCCTTACAAGGTTTCATTGTTTGGAAAAAGAACCTAGAAGAGTGCTTTGCTCGTGTAAGCACTACATAATCCTATTAAATACAAATATCTGCTACGAATTCTTCATCAAGTTTATTCTACCCTTCAGAAAAAGAAAATCCCTATTAAGTACTTGCTGTGCCTGTTTTACTGGTGAAATTAACAATCAAAAAGGCAGAGGAACTTTGGTCATGTCACTAGCTTGTGTTGGATTGCTTAAAAATACTGATAGTGAGTGGTGGTATTTATTCTAAGGGGCATCATGTTTTCGCGTGTATGTAACACTGGGCAAGACAGTAGGGCGTGGCCTGTCAATCATGGAGATGCTGGACAAATTCAAAGAAAAACAACTGTAAGTCCCGAACCTGGGATAATCCAGAAAGTGCTATCTTCAGTTCTTCTGGCGCCATCTAGAAAGTTTTTGATAAGAGGTCCTACCTAGATCAGACCTTAGCCTAGAGAATGAAGGAACAAACAAAGAAAGGTATGCAAACAAGATAATTTGTTCACAGGTAGTCAGGTGCGTGGAAGCCAAGGCCAGGCAGGACTATCACTTCTGTCCTGAATTGGTGCAGGTCATCTTCAGGTTTAAGCAGGCTTCCCCCTCCCATATCACCCTGCTCTTGAGCCTGTGCTTCTGCTGTATTTTTCTCCTCACTCTGTTGTCAGAATTCAGTTGCTGCCTACTTAAAGCCTGTACTTGCAGTGTTACTATATATGTTTCTTCCGGGCTGGGTAGGTCAGTGGTAGAAGAGCGGTCAATTAGGGCGTGGCGGGTCATGGGGCAAGTGGGTGTGACCTGTCAATCAAGGAGATCCGCGGCACATGCGCAGGAAAGCAGCTCCCGTGCCCTGCATTGGTGACTAACCAGAAAGCCACTGTCTTTAGTTCTTCTGGCGTAAAATCAAGCAGGTGTTCGATATGATGGAATTAGATCTGGTGTCAGTTTGGACCTAAAGAATGGGGCGGGGTGAGGAGCAAAGACATCAGTAATCTTGTGACTACTGTGCTTTCTCTCTGAGGCTGCTATCACTCTGCAGAATATACTTCTTTTCCTGCCTTTAATAACTGTAAAGTCCTGCTACCCTTTATGCATGTTTTGTCCAGTTCTTTGTTTGGAACAAGAACGTGGCAAGAATCTCTAGAAGGTGCCCGCTGCACCCAAGAACCATAATAACAACACAGGAGTGCTGTACCACCGAGCTGCATCTGTAGCCCTTTTTAAAAATTGGAGGCTGGTTCTCACTAAATTGCCCTGGCTAATTTCCTGAGTAGCTGAAACTACACATGAACTCCACTCCACCCAGCTTTTTTTTCCTTGATAAATGACCATGGCAGGCTATAGGCAACAAAGGGTGAGTCCATGGCCACCAAGAGCTAGAAAGGCGATTTATGAGAAGGAAATGGAGACAGGAGTCAGGCAGGTACCTGTGAAGCTGGAGGTGGGGAGTGTGAAAGGAAAGAGGTGGAGGGCTGTTCCTTGGCTTTGGACAATCAAAGTTTGTCTATGTCTAAATTCAAGGAATAGTCTTTCTTGGCACTCAAGGATCAGTCAATGACAGACAAAAAATAGCCTGAAGCTACAGAACAAAGCCCAAGACTGCATATAAAGCAGTCCTTCAAAATGCAAGTTCTCTTTGTTTGCAGTTTTATGGTTCCCAATAATATTATGCCTGTAAATTCTTCTTTGAATGTGGTTGTATTAGTCCTTTTTCCCATCTCTGGCACCAATCACCCACATACACATATGTAATGGGCTTGAATCAGAGAGTTCAGTCGATGGTTGGCTGGCTCCAAAATAGAAACATTATGGTAGAAAAGCTTGGTGGAAGAATGTTGCTCACTTCAAGGCAGTAGGAAACAGAGCAAGGAAACAGCGGTGGCAAGAAACTTACTGCCAGTCCAGTGTTCCACCTCCATCTGGGCCACACCTTATAACATCACATTCATTTATGAACCTCATTGATCAGTGGACTAATCTACTCACCAGTGTTGGACCCCGATGATCAAGTCAGCTTTCCAAGAGCTCTTAATTAAATCTGGTTCACGTTGAACCATAACTATCATATTGTCACTTCTGCTTATATCATGGTCATGGCCATTTTCTGTGCATGTTCCACAGTGTTTTTTAAACATTTGGCATTCAGTTTTTAAGTTTACTCTTCTGCTTTCTATTCTAACAACCAGCATTAAACTGAGCGTTTCAACATTGTCCTTATTTAGCATCTTCTGGGTTTGTTTTCCTTTGTCACTTACCCAAAACTTTGGTAGTCAGCACCTATTGCAAGTCAGTTTCCTAGAGGACATTTTAATTTAATATTGCACAGGATTTTTATATATAATGTACCACCTATTTAAACAATAAGAGCAAATATTCATCTTATCTGGAAAAACGTTGGAGATAGGTTTGCAACATACCATGCATCTTATTTTGTAGGTGTTTAAGTTAATACACTCATTTCAGCAGGCAGATGCACATGGATTCATTGTAACAAGCTTGGTTTAGGATAAATTTGGAGAAAAAATTGTTTACGGTTTTCACATGATGAGAATTCAGATAGTGAGGGATACTTAGTTCTTGCATGATTGTTCCTTAGTAAAACTTCATCAGATATAGCTGATATTTAAGAAAAATTGAAATAAATCAATTAATAATTCTTCATGATTTCTTAGTTTGTTTAGAGTTAGATACAAAGATATACACCAAGGACACATATCTGCACTTTTTGTAAATTCCTAAATCAGTGAGTAGTTCTGAATATAATTTCTCCACATAGGCAATAAATTTTAAATTTAAAATTGATGTGGCCTCTTCAGAACCTTACTGAGTGTGACAACCTACTTGATATTGAACAGAGAGCAAAATCACAAGGAAACTCTGATGTTGGCCAGTGACATGAATCCTATGTATCCAAATGACACTAGTGCCCAGAAACCACTCACCAGTGACTGAAATTGAACACATGAATCTCCAGAAGCTGGGTCTATTGTACCTTAGCACATCAGCAAGTGTCATAGTGTGACCAAGTTGCCACTTCTCTGCAGAATTTCTTTCACAGTACAGAGTTAGGTTTCAAGGAATTTATTTTATTTTTAAAATTTTTTTCCAAACTCATTTTGTTTCAAGGAGGTAAAGAAAGGGAAAAAAACTATAACAAAATTTCAAAACACTTGAATGGGGCAACAGTGTTACACACATGTGCACTGTCATCCCCAACCCCTTCACCCAAAGCACAAGACATCTGCATTCAGTTGTTCAAACAATACCAGTGTAAACCTTTCTCTTCAGTGAAATCAGAGAAATCAGTAGTATAACTATCTTAACTATTTTTATATACATATACACATATATACACATATACATATATTGTTTCTTTCAGTTTCTCACACTAATGAGACAATATGATGTTCATACATGTGTGTCTTATTTATTTCACTGAGTACGGTCTCAAGTTGCAACGATTTACACATAAAAGTCTCCAGCTTATCCTTCTTTATGGCTGAGCAGTACTCCATTGTATAAAAATAACACATCTTTTTTATCCATTCCTCAGTCCATGGGCATTTAGGTTGTTTCCAAGATCTGGCTATTACAAATTGTGCTGCTATAAACATGAGTGCACATATATTGCTGTGGTATGATGTTTTTAATTCTTTTGGGAAGTTACTCAGAAGAGGAATAGCTGGGTTGAATAGGACCTCTATTCCTAGTTTTTTGAGGAATCTCCACACTGATTTCCACAGTGGTTGCACCAATCTACACTTCCATCAGCAGTGGAGAGGGGCTCCTTTTTCCTCGAAGACTCTGAAGCATTTGCTATTGCTTGATTTCTTGATAGTAATCGTTCTTTCTGGGGTGAGGTGGAATCTCAGTGTTGTTTTAATCAAGCAAATTATTTTAAATTCACATTTGAAAACGCTTTTGTGTTTTAGAAAATGGAAGTTTAATACATTAACAATCACACTTACACAATCACACACAATCACACACAGAAAATTCATTGTCCAAAAGTGCATGGAGCAATGGAGGGAAAAGTTTCATGTGGGCAGTCAGGCCTGAGACCTCTTCACAGGCTTTTATTCACCCAGCTTCCTTTCAAGCCCTCATCACTCTTGGCTCACACCAATCGGCCACCAGGTGGTGCTGCTCACTTTTTAAATTCTCTGCCACAAAGAATTGCATTGTTCTGTTTGCTTCTGAGATTTACAGTAGCACAACTGAAATATTTGAGCAGAAATTTGCTAACGTGCACCAGAAGAGCAAAAAGGAAATGGAAATTTAAAAAAAAGGTTAGTGAACAGATCATATAAACCGCATCAATAACTGCTTTTGGAAAGACACATTAAAGGATTTGGATTTTTTTTTTAGGGCAATGCAGAATCACTGAAGAATTTTAATCACGAAAAACACAATGAGAATTCAACTGTAAAAGGACTATTTTGGCTGCCATAACATGACTGAATTGGAGAAGTGCAAATATGGAAACAAGGGGACTAATTGAAAGAATAACAATAAAAATAACAGATGGTGGTGACCAGAAATAAATAGATGTCTGGTGAAGGCAGACAGTTACTGGGATAGGAGCAGGCTGGGAGAGAGTAGGCGTCATGCTGACTCCCCTGTCCTTGTAGAGGTGGAAAGATGCTGGCCAGGAGTGACTGAGGAGAGTGTAGAAGATGCTGTGGGAGAACCGTGGGGAGAGGTCCTGAGCTAGACGAAGGGTTTTGTACATGAGGCACTCAGCAAAGTCCTGTTAGCACAAATAAAAGTGGAATATCCTTGCAGTGGAAAACTGAAATAGCATTCCATAAGTGAGCACCTCTTTCTAGGCATTGTACTAGATGTTCAAAATAGCAAAAAAAAAAAAAAAAGCGCATTTTTATCTTTATAGTAACTTCCTCCATTTCCTATCACCTTGCAACTCAGAGCTATCTTTTTGCTCCTGGGTTTGGCACATAATAGGGAATCTGCCAGCGTTAGTTGACGGGATGGAAGGATGGAGAATAAAAATGATAATTAGATGAAAGTAGAACACCACTTGAAATCTTGCCTTCCCTTTCTATGATATATATCTAAATCTTATTCTAATCATTTGTAAATATTGGAATATTATAGTATGGCATTTTTCAAACAACTATATTTACTAGGCTATCCTTAATCATATATGATCGTATATTTCATTTACAGGGATATCTTAGAAACAAAACTACACTAACAATTGCAAAAGACTGCTTCTAGGGCTGGGGATTTAGCTCAGCAGCATGAGTGCCTGCCTGGCAAGCACAAAGTCGTGAGTTTGATCCTCGGTACCAAAAAGTGAGAGAGAGAGAGAGAGAGAGAGAGAGAGAGAGAGAGAGAGAGAGGGACTAGTTCTATTTATGTGGCCAAGGCAAAAGCAATTGAAGGGGATTATAGTCCATGAGCACTGAGCTTAACCAATAGGCCTTAAAACATGCAATATCAAAGAGTTTAGTTCCATGGTATAGGCACCTGCCTGGCAAGCACAAGATCATGAGTTTGATCCCTGGTACCAAAAAACAAACAAACAAACAAAACAAAATAAACAAACAAAATTTGATATAACTTTACCTGGTAAGTCATTCTTTGTAGATTTATACTTGCTGGTAAAGCCAGACAAGTTAGAGACACAGTTGATTCCCAAGCTGGCTCAATGAGTGGTAACACCTGCATCAGAACACAAACTATTTTAAAGTACTCCCTCCCCAACTGAGAACTTCATGGTCCATTTTCATTAATATTCTCCAGGTCTTCATGGCATTAACTAGTAAATTCTTGCAATTCCATGTAACTGTGGCTCTCATTTTTCCTACTGTTTCTGTGCTTCACTGTGTTTATGTCTAAATTCTGTTTACCAGCTATGGCACCACAAGACTTTCAGCATGATCATCAGTTATTTTCTGCCAGGGAGGTGAACTGACCCAGAAAGGGCAAGTAGCAGTAAATATTTCAAAGATTTCAAAGATGTTTGGAGATCTGGGATCTCCATATCGTAAATGTGCTCTTCTAATTGTCAGAATCCCAATATTTTCCCAATCATTGTCCTAAATTAGTCAAGGGATGCAATTACTGTTAGAGTTTTCTGGTACAATAAAGGAGCAGAATATAAGAAAAGGTAAAAGTGGCCTTTTTATTTAAAGGATGTGGAGAGGAGCACACAATCAGCAAGGGTTTGGCTTTCTCCTCTGCCCAGATATGGAATGTGGGGTATATGTGACCTTTGCTTGGATGTGGTGCTTGGGGCAGGCATTGATGACATGTGAGGAGCTGATTGAAAGTTTTGCACGCACTGGGAAAGGAAGGAAGAAGTTGTAATCAGGGAAGAAGGAGGAAGTGGCTGTCAGGGTAAGCATCCCTGATTGACCTTCCACCATGTTGAACTACCTCCATAATGTCCTGTAATTTATTATAGGGCAAAACTCTTTCATTCCTGTCTTTTTATTGTTAGGAAAAGGGCGAAGACTCTCTCTTACCACTTCCTGCTGAACGGGACACAGTGTTGGGGTTTAGGAGGGCTGATGGGATGGCAGTTGATGCCCATGTAGAAGCTGCTATCACGTGTTTCAGCCAGGCCAACTTTATCATTGGTGAATGTTCACATCCTAGATAGGAGAAATAAAAAGACAAGGTACTGTGAGGAGGCAGATCATTATCTGGAGAGGTAAAAGGAAAGGTGCCTTTGATCGAAATGTGTCGTTCCATCAGGGCCATGGTGAGGAAGAATCTGAAAAATGAGCATGGAGTGGGAGAGGTGAAGTTAAGGTAGGCAATTATTCCCTCATCTGAGAGGGTAAGAGAAAAGGTGTAGATAAGACTTGTCCTTGGTCCAGGGGGTTAGCTTGAGAGAATGGGAAACATGAGAAATATAATGTCTGACAGTTAAATCATGTTTGGGAAATTATAGAGTAGGGGTGGGGAGGGCTGTGGCTGTGTCGTCATAAGGGAGATGAGAGCCTAGATTTACAGGGATCTCATGTTTAACTAAACAGCTGAAGGTAGAGAGAGCTAAGATAGTTGTTATGTAGAACAACATGAAGACAATTTTGTGTGTGATGTGGGAGTCTTTAGGAAAGACTGCCCAGAGTCCTACAGCAAATGTAAATAATAATAATAATAATAATAATAATTAGAATGTAAGGGATCAGGAACCAAATAGGATAACAAAACATGACCTAGCCTGAAAATTGTGGCTGTGGGGCCTTGGTGAGATGGAGAGTGGGAGATAGGAGATGAGGTGACCGCTCAGGATGTTTAGAGTCAGGAGAGTTAGGGTTAGGAGGGCACTGCTTACCTTGGGTGATGTGGAACCAGGATGGCAGTCCAGCGACATTGGTCACTGTTGGAGTTCCGAGGAAGATGGGGTAGGGGTCACTCCATTTTGGTTGTAGTCCTGTTGAGAGATCTGAGAAATAAAGGCTGGACCATTATCTGACTGGATACTCTGAGGTAGACCAAACCTTGGAATGATTTCTTGCAACTATATTAACAGTCTGCTTGGTTGTAGTAAAGGCTTTTATGCATCCTGAAAAAGTGCAAACAGAAGTAAGAAGATATTTGAAAGCTTTGTGGTGGGGCATGTGTGTAAAATCTGTCAGTCCTGACCAGGGGTGTGTCCGTGAAATTGATGAGTAGGAAAGGAAGGGGGTGGTAAGTGTCCCTGAGCAGAGGTTCTAATATGGAGATGACAGGTATAAGTTGTTGAGACCTGAGAGTGTCTGGGTCAGTCTACATAAACACAGAGGAATCCAGACAATCAGGGTGTAGAGGTGATGGTAAAAAAGATATCTTTAAGGTTTAGGACTATGAAGTGATTGGTGGAGGGAGGGATATGAGAGAACATAGTACAAGGGTTTGGAACCATTGGGTGAATTGGGGTAACAGCATCATTGATTACCCTAAGGTCTTGTACCAGATGATAGGACCCATTAGGCATGAGTATTGGGAGAATGGGAGTATTGTAGGGTGAATGGGTAGGTTTAAGAAAATCATTGTCTAAAAGATGCTTGATTGTACATTTAACTCCCTGTAAATGTTTGGGAGCGATGAGATATTGGGGAACACAAGGAAAAATTAAGTACCCCTGAGAAGAATTAATATAACTATAGCATGGGTAATGTGGATAGGGTTGGAGTTATTCCAAACTATGGGATCAACCAGAGAAGAAGGGAGTGGAGAGGATGGCTTTGCAGTGGACTGTGAGGGTGTTTGGAGGATGAGAGCTGTGGGGAGGGAGAAGGTAAAGGAGAAATTAAGCTTTTGGAGACGATTCCTACCTAAAAGTGATGTGGGACATGTTGGAATTACCAGAAAGCAATGGGGTGGAGAAGAGAGTTTGGAAACTGCATGGAATGGGCCCTATTTGTAGAGGCTGTGTAGGCTGGCTGTCAACACCCACTATAGAGAATGAGGATTTAATATAATGGCCTGAAAACTCAGGAAGAACACTATACATGGCCTCGGTATCTACAAGTACAGAGAATGTCTTGCCTGAGACCTCCAGGGAGACTTGGGGCTCTGAGAAGGATACTTTAATGGGGGCTGTGGGCCCTGAGCCCTATCAGTCTTCAATAGCAAGTCCAAGCAGATCAGCCAGTGGTGAATCCAGTGGTGATGAATCTCCTGTGAGGGCAAGGAGTTAGAGGATGGCTTACCCGCTCTCTGGCAGCTAGGACAGTCGCTCTTCCAATGGCTCTTGATTGCAGAAGGGGCACTCTCTTGCCCAAGGTCCTTTTTGTTGCACTTGAAGTATAATCTGGGAGGGGCAGCTCCACCTTGTCTCAGTTTACCTGTCTCAGAGCTCCAAGTGTCACTGCTGGAAGATCAAATTGTTATTTTTCTTCCTTTTGATTTTTATCTCTGTTGTTGAAAACACGAAAGCCATATTAAGAAGGTCTCTCTGTGGGATTTGAGGGCCAAGTTTAGCCTTTTGTCTTGGGATCTGACCCACAGCAGGAAGTATATGTCTCTCCAAGGTCACAAGACATCAGGTCCTCTGTGCTGGCTCCTTTGAGGCCCTAGCCATGTCTGACTGCCTATAGTATTTTTTATTTATATATTTATTTATTTATTTATTTATTTTTAATAAACAATAGAAATTTATTTCATAAGATTCTAGAAGCTAAAAAGTTCAAGAACAAGGCCCTGGCAGACTTGATGTATGGTGAGGGCCTCTTTCCTCATTCATACAGGTGTCTTCTACCTGTGTCCTTCCTTGATGGAAGGTATGAAGTGTCCCACTAGGCCCATTTTTATGACAGCACTAATCTCATGCATGAGATTCTTGCAGTCTAATTACCTGTCAAAAACCTTACCTCATAATACTGCCACCTTTAGAGAGTGAGTTAAAATTTCAACATATGAATTTTAGGAGAGAAAAACAATCATACCATAGCCAAATTTTGTAAAAACACATATTTAAAAACTCATAAAGCAAACTATACACATATACATTTACATACACCTCAGGGTATATTTTCATAAAACTAGAAAAGGATATAAAATAATACTCACTAAATTGTTAACAGTGGTTAATATTAGGAACTTGAGATGGGTAACAGCTTTCATTTTTTCACTACCTACTTTTGATGGATTATTTATCTGCAAAGACATGCTTTTTTGGTTAAAATAATGTAAAATCTCATACTAAATTTCTTTCCATTGTTCAAGTACTCCATTTCATATTTTAAGCATTTGCCATTGATTTTTTCCTCTGCCTAGAACAGTCTCTCTGATGATTTATCTTGGCTATTCACCTCATATGCTTTGGTTTCTTTATTGCTTTCTGCCAGAAGCTTATTCTATTCTTATAAATTTGCAAAGATTAATTCAAGGCACTCTTCTGAATCCCCAAGTACTCTATACTGCTCCAGGTACTCACTACACACTGAGCTGTGATGATTGGCTTACATGTTTCTTCACTATCCTATCTTACACACTCTAGTATTACTAGGTAATATTCAACATTTATTGCATTGTATGGACACATCACTGAAAAACTTATTCTTCTATTCCAGAGGGAAAAGGGGACAAAGATGGAAGACAGGAAGGAGGGAAAAAAAGAAACATAACTCAAAAATGTGTCTTAAAATTCAGATGTAAAGCTAAGTGTGGTGACAGAATGGAAAAACAGGATAGCTGTGGGAAAAAAAGAGATCTGGATAATTTGATGTGTCTTAACTTCTCTCTCATGCAATCAATACTCCATCCACACAAAACTATTTTACTTTCCCACTCCAAATATATAGATATATAGCTGTATGATTTTGCCCATGTTCTTTTTGTATCTCAGAAAGCTCTTTCACATTTTCACTTGCTGGAATTCTATTTTCACAACCTTTGGGTCTTGCAGAAGCTTTTGATAAAATTCAACACTGCTGTTCTCTTATCTTTTGTAACACCTCTGTATTTTCCTCCCCTTTTCCTGTCAACTGGATTTCCATCTTATTTGCCAGTTCCTTCTCCCCCAACACCTAATTTTTAATATTGAAATTTCTATGATGTAATATTATCAGCCAAAATGGCCTATAGTATTTTTAACTGACTTAGATGCCTATAGCATTTTTCCTCTGAAGAAGTAACCCAAACTGCCATGAGGGGTAATGAGCAATGACCAATCTGGCTTATTCAGGCTGAAAGGGGTTGAAGTTGTTGATTGGCAGTCAGGGATACTTTGCAGAGCTTTTAACTAGTGGCCCTCAGTAGATAGCAGGCATTTTCATCTTGAGAAGGGGTACAGCTGTAAGTCTAGAGGAGACAAAGGCAAAGAATCAATTAAGTATGCAGGACCCAAATAATAGAACCAACAGGATATTTATGAGTATAGTTTTAGTAATGGCTTCACATAAGGAGGATAAGAATAAGTTTCAGGGAATTTTAGAAACTGACATGTCATTCATTTATCATACACACATTTGGGTTTTACAATTGTATAAGTACCTCCTGTGCTGTTAGAATGTCTACTTCAATCTGATTTTGGAGGATGGCCTGTTTTATTAATTTTACATTTTTTATTTAGGAGAGAGCTCAGCTGTGGTGTCATTTAAGGCCAATTAAGTATAGTTAATTATGGCTCCAATAGCCATCATATAACCTTTTTCTGAAAAAGATCTGGTGGATCCCAGTTAAAGGAATCTAAAAGGAATTTAGTATATTTGTTATTGTTTTTATCTGTATGATGCCTTGGAGTTTGGCAGCTTTTAGTCAAGAGCAAAAGCATATATAATGAAAATATATGTACAAAAGCATGTATAATCAAAGCGTGAGCAGTAGGGCTGACAGTTAAGTTTAGAAACTGCTTTTAGGTTATAGCAGTTGTAACTCATTGGCTCTTAGGTCTTTTTGTTGATGGACACTATATGAATTTTTGTTTAAAAATTATCATTTGACTGATGACCTCATGTTGGTTTGACTTGAATCTCTTGGCTGGAGCACAAGAAAAAGGCAGATGTCTGGATCTGAAAGAAAATTTTTATCATCATAAACGATCCCAATTTTATATTTGAAGGTGTGAACATACCATAAGATCAGCAACAATGAATTGTCTTAGCCATATGAACTTTAGTTGGGGTGTCTTCCTTAAGGCTATAGAGATTACTGGGGCCTCTGATTAATGAATAAGAGCTGGTAAAAGTTATCATGTGGCCACTTTCTTATTCATCAGTTGAAGTCTTGTCCAATCTCTCCTCACCCCAAAGTATTTTGTTTAACCAGTTTTAGCATCATTTTCATCAGCTGGCAACCTAGGTGGAAGCATGCTTTTTAAATCAATAACCCAAATAAACCTTGATTAAATGATCTGAAAATGCACAAGAAAAGGAAAAAAAGATTGTTGAGCTCAAATAAAAAGGAACAACTGTGTGCAGAGCAGACAAATAGACAAACATGGACAAATGATTTGTATAGCATAAATAGAATGGACAGACAACAGATATACAGACTGACAAACATCTTACAGAATCAGAGTGCACTCATATATATTTGGCCAATTTGACCTATAATAAATAGACTAGTGCAAACCTTTTTGTAGGTTAATTAATAGAGATTTCTTGAAATAAGAATAGTAGAAAAGGAACCTAATTTATGGTTACTCTGAGATAGGTCAGTGAGAGGAAAAAGCAACATGAATATGAACTAGTCCCTCAGGACCAGCCTGTTCCTGAAAGGAGAATAGGGACTGAGGCTGAGAAGGCTGTGGAGTGAGAAATGTAGATGGCTACTGTGCGGCCAACCACCCAGAAGGCATTTGTGGGCAGTTACTGGGTGATCAACCACAAGATGACCACTTGTCACCATGTGACAGGGAAGTACAAGATGGTTATTTGTTACCAAGAGGCCCACAACAAGATGGCTGCTACTGGTTACACGGTGAGGGAACACAAGATGGCAACTGACCATCATGTGACCTACAACAAGATGGCTGCTGCTGATCCCATATGGAGGGACCACAAGATGGTGGCTATTTACCCTGTGACCTGTTACAAAAGGCTGCACCCTGTCACATGGCACAGGGCTTCAAGATGACAGCTGTCCTTCATGTGAGCTGCAGCAAGATGGCTGCTGAGGACCATGTGCTATGGAATCACGAGATGGTGGTTGAATACCATGGGGCCTGCTAGGTGGCTGAAATGCCCTAGACTGAATATGGTGAGCTGACAGGGAAAACAGTGACGCAGGAGTATGGGACAAAGAAGAAGAGCTGTCCAATGAATAGATGGTTCAGGTGGGGGGGGATTGGGGAGAGAAACTAAGGGAAGAATTAGAGGCCACTGGGGGTGAAGAAGTGGGAAACAATGACACAGGGGAAACAGAAACCTCTAGCTGAGAAAGCTGCGGGGTTTGGTCATGGAGATATGAGGGAGGAGCTGTAAAGACAGGAGACACACCATCTAAGTGGTCTGCTGGGAAGGAAGGGAGAGTTCCTGGTGGAGCAGAACAAGCCAGAAGTATTTGGGCCATCATACAAAACATAATGAGAGAAGGACATGTCCTCAAAGTGAAAAAGGCCTGAAAATGAGAGCTTTCTGCCAATTTGCCACCATTGTGACAAAAGTATAAATAAAAGATGAGCTTTTTGGTTTTTATAGCCTTTTTGAGGCCAAGAGCACCAAGGTTATAAACAAGGCACATCACAG
>PVJX010015261.1:40000-42965 GCA_004027295.1 Dolichotis patagonum
GAACAGAATATATTTATTGAGAGAAAGAAAGCTTCTGTTTGAGAGAGAGACAGAAGAGGTCCTGAGTGGGTTGCCAAAGACTCTTTCTTTCATAGGGATCTCCTTTCACATGCTGCACTCACTAAAGTTATTGGCTTTCAGTATAGCCTTCTTCTCAATACCCTCCCTGTTGTGTAGGGGTATCACTGTTTAACTGAAAGAAAACTGGGAGAGTTAGTTTTGCCCTCCCTCTACCTACTGAGGTTATATGTTAGATTGGCAAACCTTCCTACTGCTGTGGAGTAAAGTGGGAGATAATTGACTCTTTATTTAATTTTTTTTATTTTGAAGAGAATAAAACCAAATGAGACAAAACAAAATGAGGTTAGTCAAAACAAAAGGATGGACATAGTACATAACTTAAAACCAAAATACAAGGTGATCAACAATGGTTACCATAATGTCTCTTGTTATCTTCAAGAGAATTGCTCCTGTCATCAGGCATAATAAAACTGAGCAAAACAGCATAGAACACAATCAATAAAAATGAAACATTGGAGACATTATAGGACTTCCAAAGAAGATAACAGTCAAATCACCAGAATGAGTATCATAGTAAATCTTATTGTCTTCAAAGCAGTTGCCTACACCCTCAGACTTGATGTTGTCAAACAAAACAGATTCGAGTAAAATCAGTGAAAACAAGACAGTGATCAGACAAAACATATTCAAATAAAATCAGTCAAAACAAAACAGTGAAAGCAATACAGGTTTCAAATTAAGTTAATAGGAAATAAAAAATGGTTACCCTAGTATACCCTGTTATCTTTGGAATAGCTGCCCATGTCATCAAATCTAGTACTAGTGGACAAACTGGAACAGAATATAACCAAACTAAACAGAGTGATGAAAACAATATGGTTTTAAAATCATGATACAAGATTAACAATGGCCACTGCCAATTTTTAGACAATTCCTCCTCTTTCACTTTCACAGGGTGCATTGTACAATTTGTATCCCACTAACTCCTTTAGTTTTTAGATTAGGGAGGCAACCTGCTATTCACTTAAGTGATTCTGGACCTTTTTACCCCGAGCATGATCTCAAGTTGTACCCATTTACCTACAAAAGCCTCAAGGTTTTCCTTCCTAATAGCTTAGTAGTTCTCCATTGTATGCAAGTGTTATGTCTTTTCAACCAATCTGCAGCTGGTGGGCAAGCTACCCCCACTTTTTTCTGGTTCCCTGTCACATACAGCATTGCTTTCTCACATTTGACTTTTGGTCCATAAGCCCTCTTTCAGGTTAATTGTATTTCTTATATAGAGCATCTTGATGGACCCTATTTCCTGATCCACTATGTCTGTTTTTCTTTTTGTTAGTGTGTTGAGGCCATCCATATTAGTGATTATGGCCAACCTTCTCTGCCTTATCTCTGCCATGTTATTTTTCTGCCATTGGTTGTCTACTTTTCCTCTTCATTCCACTGTCTGCTCCATTTAGTGAGCCCCCCTGCCACTGTTCCTGAAACTATGGTCTTTTTTCTTT
Organism: Dolichotis patagonum; assembly: GCA_004027295.1. NCBI lineage: Eukaryota > Metazoa > Chordata > Mammalia > Rodentia > Caviidae > Dolichotis > Dolichotis patagonum. Next base: position 41,527 of record PVJX010015261.1, read on the forward strand.
TTCTCTAGAATGTTCTTCAGTATTTTTTGTAGGGTTGGTTTGGTGGTCATGAACTCCTCCAGTTCCTCTTTGTCATGGAAGCATCTTGTTTCTCCATTTATTTTGAGAGATAGTTTTGCAGGGTACATGAATCTGGGTTGGAGGTTATTTTCTTTCAGGACTTGGAACACTTCACTCTAAGCCCTTCTTGATTTGATGGTTTGTGTCGAGAAGTCTGTCATTATTCTGATGGGTCTTCCTTTATAAGTGATCTGTTTCTTTTCTCTGATAGCTTTTAATATTCTGTTCTTGTGTTGAATTTTTGGGATCTTTATTATTATATATCTGGGAGTAGATCTATTTTGGTTATAGCTGGCTGGAGTTCTGTATACCTCATTTATCTAAATATCATTTCTTTTTCCTATGCTTGGGAAGTTTTCTTTAATTATTTCTGTAAATAGCCTTTGTATTTCATTTGTGTTTCCCCATGCTTCTTTAATCATGTTTTTTTATTCTTAAGTTATATATACTTTTGTCATCTTCTAGCCTTTGTATTTTTACTTCCTGGTTCATTGTTATTTTTAAGAACTCTTTCCTTTCATGATCACAAGTTGCAAACCTGTTTTCAAGATTTGATAGTCTATCTTCAGTTTCTTTCAAGCAGTTTTGCCAGCTTTCAATACAGTTTTTAATTTCCTGGTAATCTCTTTGAATCTATTTCATGTATTCTAAATTTTTTTATATTCTTTATTGAGTGTTTCCCTCCTTTTTCTATGCTTCTCTATTCTTCCATCTGTATCTTCTTTAGAGATGCTTAGCATTTCTTTTATTATTTTTCTTATAGCTTCCTTTACTTGTGATAGTATTTCTTTTTAAGTTCTTTTATAGTTTCATGACATTTTTTTCTTTACTTCAGTTGCTGTTACTTCAGAAACTGCAGGTGTGCAACTCCTGATCTCTTCTGTGTTTACCTCTCCTGAACCAGTACTGCTTGGGTTGGAAGACAGGGACTGTCTTTTGTTTCTTCATCTTGTTATGTTCCCTGGTTTCTTCCAGACAAGTGGGTAGTAGGGACCCTGACACTTCCTGTATTGGTTATAATTACTCTGAAGTGTGCTGGCTAAGGTTTCTGCTATTTGCTGCTTTCCCCAATCTGCTGGTGACTATTGGAGTATAAGCAGGGGCAGGGCAGGCTGGCCCCTCCCTTTCAAGCTGGTTAACTATAGGGAGTCTTCACCCTGTTAGTGTGTGCCATGCAGGCGGGGTTGGTTCAAGATAGCTATAGGGAAACCTCAGCCTTGGTTTTGGACTGCACACAGGGGCAGGACTCAGTCCAAGCAATTTTTAACAATCTGCTCTGTGTTAGCAGTGTCTGAATAAAGCCAGCTGCAGTTCTGGTTTTGGGCTTATCCTGCCCAACTCCAAAATGGCACCTGGCCAATCAACCACTCCTATGGAGG
>PVJX010015262.1:0-42980 GCA_004027295.1 Dolichotis patagonum
GATCTCAGGAAACATTGTTACTTCTTGTTTCCCCACCCTGGGGTGGCCGTGGCTTGCCAGACCACAGTCACTTACCAGGGCAGCAGGCTGGTTACTGGTTGGCTCAATGCCCTCATTTTTTATTCTTAAGTTATAGATCCTCTTGTCATCTTCTATCTGATATTGTATGTTTGCTGCCCCCAATCTCTTCTGTATTTACCTCTCCTGAATCAATATTCACAGGGTTGGGGGTTGGGGGGTGGGGGCTTTTTCTTATTTCTTTCTCTTGTCATGTTTTTGGTTTCTTCCATACAGGTGTATAGTGCAGTTCCTAGCCCCTTTCCTTGTTGGTTATGGTTCTTATGAAGTGCGCTGGCTAGGGATTTCTGCCCTCTCCAGTTTGCTGTTGGTCATTGAGGTGCAAGCAGGGGTGGTGTATGCTGGCCTCTCCCCTCTGGGCCAGTCAACCAGCAGGGTCCTTCACCACAATAGTGTGTGCTGTATGTACAGAACCAGTTCAGGACAACTTCAGGGACAATTTCATCCCTGGCTATTGGGTCCCAGCCAGTGGCATGATGCAGCCCAAGCAGATCCCACCAATCTGCTCTGGGTAGGGAGCAACCAACTGAAGTCACTGCCATTCCTTGTTCATGCCCATCCAGCTCGATTCCAACATGTCATCTAGTCAGTCACCCCTTTCCCATGAGAGGGTCTTATTCTGAGCACTCACCGTGGGTTTGTGCAGATCTCCATGCCGGCTCCATTCTCCATTGGGCTCACTGACCACAGAGAGCATTCTATGACTGCAAGTATGGGTGGCTCCAGCGAGAGTACCATGGTCGTGAATCTGAGCAGCTCCGATGGTAGTGCCACGACCAAGTGTTTGACTGGTTCTTTTCCCTTTAGTTTCTCCCTGGGTCAAGGATCCATCTCCCTCCATCTGTTTCTCTCCAGGATGTTTTATTCCAGCATCTGAGCTGTTTCTCTCAGGGAGGCTCTGTATTTTGCTGCTTACTGATCCGCCATCTTTAACTCTGCCTACAGTTTCATAAGTTTTATATCATATATTCATGTTATGTGTGATGAATAAACAAATTTAAAATATACCATAAATGAAATATCTCCATGTATGCCCACTAATTCTGTACTGTTAAGGGTATGTCTTATCTTACTGAAGGTCCAGTAGCATTCTATTAGATGATTTGCAGTTTCTGGTCATGAATATTTTTAATTGTGAAACTTTCAAATATCCTCATTGGAGATGAATCTTTAAAAATACATATAAGAATTCTGAAATTTAATTTGTCTGATATTCATATGAACATTCTTATTTTCTACCAATCTGCATGTGTGTGGTAGATATCTTTCCAATTCATTACTTTTAACCTATATGTTCATGTGTGTTGGGGACTACAAATTATAAAGTGAAGTAGGGGTTCTTCTAGGCTGTACTCACTTTGCCTCATGGGTTACGTGGAATCTGGAAACTTCTGCTTTCCCCCAGCTAAAGCTGAGGCCTCAATGGTATATGAAGCCATGTTGCTCACAGGGCAGCACAATGCCTGCTGAGGGCAATGAAGTGAGGCAAATATCCAGGTGTGAGGAAGGATCTTAACTTGTATCTTTTGTGATGTTAAACTTGTTCCACAGTCTACTGCCCCCACAGTGTTCCAGGAAAAAGTACCCAATTCCTCCCTCCGCTTCTCACTGTCAAAATAAACGTGGGCCAGCCAACGGGTGCCAGAATATCTTTACCTATCCTGAGGCACTGACCTCCCAACTTGCCTTTAAGCATATTGTTTCTGTTTTTTATTTCATCCTTTATCATACCTCTCATACAGGAGGCCTGGTAAGGTCCCTATTACATATGCATTTAAAATACGAATGTATTTGCACATATTTGGGAGATGGCATGTTTACAGTCTTTCCTTCTTTGCCTTCTTTATTCTCTGCTTAGACTACCTCACTATTAAATTTTTCTCCAGTTTTATTGATTTCCAGTTGGCAAGCATTATTTTTAATGTGGACAATGAAGTGACTTAATATACTTAATATACTCTATGAAATGGCTTCCATAATCAAGGGAATAGATCACCAATCATGTTGCATAGTTAATGTCCTATAGTAGTGTTGATAGAACTTGTGCTATAAATTATTAGCATGATTTTAATATGTAATGTATTATCTTTAAATATCATATTCTACATTATATATCTACAACTTATTAGTCTTACAACTTACAGTTTGCACCCTGACATCTCATTTTTCCAAACACCCACCTCCATTTTTCTAAACTCAATAATCTTAAGTTTCACATTTCAAGGAGATCACATGATATTTGCCTGGATTTGGTATATTTCATTTAGCATGATATTGTAGTTGACAATGTTTGCTATTTTTTGCTGAGTATTATTCCATTGGAGCAAATATGTAGTTTTTTCACACATTTTTCCATGAATGGACATTTAGATTGTTTCTATATGTAGACTTTTATATATAATGATGCAATGAACACAGGAATGCGCGTATCTTTGAAATACTGATATTGATAAAGTTGGAGATATATAAAAAACATCATTCTACTTTGTTTTTTGAGGAAATTTGATATACCATTTTTTTTATCTTTTTTATTTTAAAGAGAATAAAACAAAAACAAAACAGAATGAAGCAAATCAGAATAGAATAATGCCAGCAACACAAGACTTCAAAACAAGACAACAGGAAATCAACAGTGGCTACCATAATGTCTCTTGTTTTCTTCAAAATAGTTGTCCATATCTTTACACACAACAATATCAAACATAACAAACATAACAAAATAGTATAAAACCAATCAAAAGAATGAAAGCATTACAGGACTTCAACACCAGATAATAAGAAATGAACAATGGCTTCTATAATGTCTCATTTTCTTCAAAACAGTTGTCCATACTATCACACGTAATAAAATCAAACAAAACACAATAGAATAAAACCAATTAAACAAATGATGAAAACATTATAGGACTTCAAAACAAGATAATAGGAAATCAACCATGAATTCCATAATACATCCCATTATGTTCAAAATAGCTGCCCATATCATCAGACAGTAAAATCTAATAAAACAAGACAGAACAAAACCAAGCCTAACAAAATTATGAAAATAATACAAGAGTTTAAGCCAAAACAGTAAGAAATTAACAGTGTCACTACCTTCTCCTCTCAGGTGTTTCCTCCCCTATCACTTTTATAATATACATTGTGCTTTTTTGATCCTTCTAACTCCTGTTTTTTATGCTAGGGTTCACCCATATGAGTTCAAACTGTTTCAACCATGAACATGATCTCCAGTTGCATCCATTTACCTACAAGAACCTCAAGATTATTCTACTTATAGTTGGGTAACTTTCCATGGTATGAAAATACCATCTCTTTCTTATCCATTCTGTGGTTGATAGGCAAGTTACCCTTGTTTTTTTTTCTGATCTCCTGTTGTATGGAACAATTGTTTTCTCTCCTTTGATTTTCAGTCTATAAATTTCCTTTCAAGTTAAATGTGTTTCTTTTTTTAAAAATTTTTTATTAATCTGAAGGTAGTAAAATACAACAATAGAACAGGGTGGAATAAAGCCAATTGAGACAGTTTAGTGAAACTGGTACAGAACTTCACAGCAGGTTACCAGGATAACAGTAATAGGTATCATAGTATATCTCATTATCTACACAATAATTGTTCTTTCAATCAGGTATAACAAAATCAAAGGAAACACAGAATATTATAAAACTTATCAAAACAGAATATTGAAGAGAGCAATACCATTAATCAGGACAAAGCAAAATGGTGATAAAAATATTTGCCTTCAAAAAGATGATAGAAGGAAATCCCCCTTATTTGCTATATTACATATGGTCAACCTCCCAAAAGATGCTCAGATCTCTGGCTCCCACTTGCTGAGGGGGGATGGGATGCTTGATTCTCAGCCCATACACCAGTAGATTCAAAGCCACTTACCAGGGCAGTTGGCTGGTTGCTCCGCTTCCCAGCACCCTAAGTTCCAACATGGTGCAGATCTCAGGAAACGTTGCTGCTTCTCACCCTGGGGTGCCGCAGTTTGCCAGACCACAGCCACTTACCATGGAAGCTGGCTGCTTGCTTGGTTTCCCAGTGCCTTAAGTTCCAACATGGTGAGGATCTCAGGAGACACAGCTGCTTCTTGCCGTGGGGTGTCCGTGGCTTGATATACCATTCTATGAGAGTTGATGCATTTATTGCCACCAACAGTACTCAAGTGCTATATTTTCTCACTATTTTCTTTTATTTCCCTCCTTCCTTCATTCTTCACTTCTGCCTTCTTTCTTCCTTTCCTCACTTTCTCTATTCCTTCTGTTTTTGTTCACAGCCACTGTATCAAATGTGAGGTGATATTTCTTTGAAGTATGATTTGCATTTTACTCATGATCATTATTCTGGCACATTTTTGCTTACCTTTGGTCATTTTTTTAATTTAAAAAATGTATTGATTTACATTGTTTCCTTTCTGCCCTTTCCCTTTTCCCCTATCCTAGGTCCTTTTTCTTTCTGAACAGTTTCTTCTCACTTCACAATATGTATTTTACAGTTTAGACCTTATTTACTCTTTCAGTTTTTCACACCCAGGAGACACTATGATGTTTACACATATGAGTCAGATTTATTTCACTTACAAGTATGGTCTCAAGTTTCACCCATGTTCCCATAAAAGTTGGTTGTTATAGTTGATGTGCTGTGTCAACTTGGGAAGTCTAGAAGCTTAACTAAGTGACTCAGCAGCTCTACATCCCAGGGTGTAGAGGACAAGCCATTATTTCTCTAGGATGTTATTCACTGTGATAATTTGAGAATGTCAGAAGTTTAAATAAGTTATTCAATAGGGGGCCAGGATCCTTACTTTGTAACATCTTCAGCCTGTGTAAGAGGAAGGCATACAAATGGCATGAGTGCCCCACCCACCTAAGGGGTGTAGCCTGCTTATAATACAAGGGAGGAAAAGAGGATTATTCTTTCCCTCTTGTGCTCTTGTTGCTTTTCTGTCTTCTACCCCCTTGAAGTATTGTCCCTATGCTATGCCACCCTACCTTGGAGCTAGCTGATTGTGCACTGAGACTTCCATGAACTGCTATATAAACCTTTCCTTCCTTAATTTTGGGTGTCAGGCATTCTGCCTCAGCAACGAGAGAAAAATAACCAAGACACCATGCTTGGGAAATTTTCTGGTGTTGTCTTCAAATAGTGTTTTTATATCATTTCTATTGACTCCTGCATTTCATTGACACTTATCAGTATTATATTATTTTTCTTTGCATTGTCTTGGAGCTGGTGAATCATTATTTCATTATCCCTACCTTTGGTGATTTTAATTGTTTTTTCTTTTTTTTTTTAAAAAGAAACATGCCATGCTGTAGACTTAATGCACTGTGCATGCTGGAAAAATGTGCTGCCACTGACTTACATTAAGCCCCATGTGTTTCTTAAGAAAAATGTCTATTCAAATATTTTTTCCACTTAATTTAAACAACTATTTTTTAGCTTTGAGTTGTATGAGAGAATTTTTATATATTTTGGGTAAAAACATGATAAAATATGTGGTTTTTAAATGTTTTATCTATTTCTATAGGTGCATCTTCATTCTGTCAATTGTTTCCAGGCAATAACTATTAAGTTTGATGTAGTGCACCTGTTTATATTTCTTTGCCTGCAATTTTATGGTTGTATCTCCCCCCAAAATTCTCCAGACCGCCATCAAAGACACTACACTTCCCAAAAACAGATCCAAATTGATGTTAGGAGGACACAATCAGGATAAAGACCTTCAACCTTTTTAGTATTATTTTCAGTGAGAGGTATGGATGCCCCACTTAGCTCCAGCTTCAAACTTGATATGTCAATCATTGCCCCAGCACAACTATCATGCTCTTTACTCCCATTTCTTCAGATTTGGTAGCTTCTATGACATGTCTACAATTTTCTGTTTTATAAGCTGATCTGTTGACCTATTGTCTCTGGTTTTTGGATTTTTCTCAGTGTCTCTCTGACCTTTGCAAAGTAGTACTCTAGGTTGTGAGTACAAAACTGCTGTTCCCCTGATTGGCTTTTCTAGATATCTTCTGAACACTTTTCACCTTTTTGAAAGCTCTATGATTATAAAAAGAGATTCTGGAAAAGAATTTTGTTGCACTGTAGTTAAACTTGACTTATAAAATAGTAAATCCCTTATTTTTACAACAATAAACACTGATTATATGTCCACAATATTTAATGGTCCCTTTTTATTTTGTCCTTCCTTGTGGTTTTAAGTAATGAGTTTATATTTCATAATTATTTTCTTTCATCAAATTTTAAAATCACTGCTTGTTATGCTATTCACATTTGATATGATGTTTTGTTTCATTGTAGGTTTTTCACTTTTTTTCTGTTTTTCATAGCATGGGGAAAGATTGATACTATTTATTTAATCATATACTGTGATAACTTACAGGTATTTATATTCAGAGAAATCCTGGAGTGTTATTCAGGGCCTCTCACATTTGCCAGAAGAAACTGAATGGTACAAGTATTAAAAAGAGGTTGAAATTATGCTAGATGATAGAATTATGAAAGAAGGCCATGGATTTAGCTCAGCAGCCTAAGCACTTGCCTGACAAGTGTGAGGTCCTGAGTTTCATTTCTGGTATTAAAAAAAAGAATTATGAAAGAGTTTGGAATTCTAAGGACAGATATAGAGACTGCAAAAGGAAGAACACTGAAAAACAATTCTGGATAATGCCAGTGGTTAAAGCTGCTAATTCATGAAACTTTACAAGAGCTAAATGGTCAGAAATTTTTCTGGTGAATTTTAAATTGTATGCATATATATTAAAAGTACATTTAAAAATAAGGGTAGAGTCAACAATTGTTCATCATGTCAAGTGCAATAATATTGAATAATTCAAACTCATAAACTCTTCTGATACCAGAGAGATAGTACAGGTTAGATTTCAGGTAACTGAATGTATACAAAATCACTTTATAATCAACATCTTCAAAAAAAGTGGTGCTCCAAAGCATGACAGGATGGTTGGTATCAATGTGAATGTGATGGTCAAAATATTGGCCAATGTCAGGTATGTGCAAATCACATATATAGGCTTCCTTAGATGAAGTTGAATTTAAAAGGTGCACCGATATGACATAAAGACTAATGGGTTCACCAGGACACCAAAACAAATCTGGAATATGAGGAAACAAACAAAGATTATGTCACTTGAGACATGATCTCATTAGTTTTAGATAATTTAACCAAGTAAGCAATGACAAGCATCCAATAAAAACAAATTGTTTTTGTCATGAAATTATTTAAAACCTTGAAACTTGTGAAAAACAGTGTTTGACACTAAATCTACTGGAAGACAAGATAGGTAGAAATCTTGGAGACATAGAGGTAGGCAAAGAATTCATGAACAAAACACAAACCACATGGGAAGTACTTCAAAGAATCAACAACTGGGATCTCATCTTATTTAAACGTTTTTCCACTTCAAAAGAAATCCCTGTTTCAAGCTATCACAATTAGTCCTATTAATGTTATGTGGTCCTGGCTTAAACCTAAACTCTCTACATTGATTTTCCCTCTTTCTTTTTCTTCTGGATAGTCAGCATGCTGATCTATATCTCACTCAATATTGAAGAGACATTAGTAGTTTTTCACTAATTGTTCATGATTACTCTCCTTCCTACTGTCAAACCAAGAGCTTTGTAAATGAAAAAATAGGGTAACATGAAAGTGTCATTGTCATGGTTTATGTTGGTGGCCCCCAGGCCTCATGTATTTGCATTGTGCATTTGTGATTGGTTCATTGTCTAGTGCTTGGATTGGTGGTGTCAGTGCTACACCCTCCTAGGGGGTGGAGCCAGGAAGTGATGTAATGGCAGGAAAAAGGTGTGTCTCTCTCTTGCCGTTTTCCACCTTGCTGTTTGCAGCCGCCATAAACTGCGGCCCTGCCATGCCACCCTGCCTTGGAGCCAACTGAGTATGGACTAAAACCTCCAAAAACTGTAAGAAATAAACCTTTCCTTTCCCAACTTTGGGCATCAGATATTTTGTCTCAGCGACAAATAAAAAGTAACCAAGACAGTCATATTGTTTCAAGACCTCTTGTTTGTGTTCCATATATTATGGATCAGCCTCTACATGGTGAATCTTCTCTACAAACTCCACAGGAGAGTCCAATATGTCCATAGCCACAGCCTCTATCCCCAGCCATTTGCAGAACTCATTGCTGTTCACAGAATCCTTTTGTTGGCCAGTTGCTTTGTATTCTTTTATTGCTCAAATAGTGTTGTCACCATTTAATATGCCTGAGAAATATCCCAAGTTTGGTTCAGATAAGTGAAATTTTCTAAGTGTGGTACCTAACTATCTGCACAATTTTGCTGATGAAAAGTAATAAAGTTGTATCCATATTTAGTTCTTCTCTTTCAATGATAACAATTACTCACATTTGCTTCATTATCTATAACCACACATGTTAATGTTTAACAGTGCATCCCCAAAGATTTATATATTAAAAAAATTATATCTGCATGTGGATATGTAGCTTTTGATGTGGTATTGAAAGAATTAAGATAAGTTCTAATATAATTCAAATTTTGAGGTTTTAACATGAAGGAAAGTACATATATATATATACATATATATGTACAAATATATGATGTTAATAATTTTCACCTGACTCCATCTTTAAATTATAATTATGATAATAATATTATTTATACAGTATAAAACATTTCTTCTGGTTATTATTGTTCCTTTTAATGCAGCTAATAAAAATTTAAATTTCCACTTACGTTTGTATGAAACTGTGCTACTCTAGGCAACCTCATTTATCCATTCAACAAATATGGCACACATTACATATTTCAGAAACTGTTTTAGATTTTATATATATGTCAATGTCCTAAACAAATAAAATATTATAACTTATGGGTCTGTAGAGATTGTTTGTATATATATATATATATATATATATATACACGCACACACACACACACACACACATATACTGGCTAGGGAAATTCAGGAAGATGGTGGAATGCACATAACCTTTGTGTGATTCAGTGTGTGAGAAAAATAACCCCACCAGAGGAGAATGCATTTCTATATGCAGTAAAAATGACAAAAGTTTTTGGGAAAGGGTAGGCAAGTAAAAGAAACTTAAATAGCATGGGAACCAATACATCAATGCAGACAAGCACACAAAAAATATTCTTAACTTCAACCCTGGCTCCCTAGCTGGGAGGGGGGGGATGATCATGAAACTGCAAGTGTAAAAAAAAAGCCATTCTAATAAAATCCGATATTACAAGTTGACACCTGTTGTACTAGCAGGTCACTATTCAGACTGTCTTGAGGTCAGGTGTTTTTTGGGCCGAATCAGCTTTAAACTTTACACCCTAGTATCTTTGTCCCTTCACCTTACATTGTTATTGGTGTTGTTGTCATGAGTTTTTTTTTTAATGTATTTTGTGACATTCCTAGATTAAGGCAGTTTAAATGTGGAGATTTTTTACCTTCGTTGTTATCTTCTTTCTGGTAAGTAATGGTGATCAACTCAAGTACTACATTGTGCTGGGAGGGTTCTGTGCTGCTGAGTTACAAACCCAATGCAACAGAGAGAAATTGCATTATATTTTAGTCAAAACCTAGTCCTGTATGATCTTCAGCAGATACTTCAATCCAAAAAATAAGGGTAATAAAAGGTCCCAGCCCATGAAATGGCATATCAGGCATGGGTAGAGGGGATTGAATTTTCTAGTGCACAGTTACTGTTATAGCAACAGCAGGGACAAATACCACTTCAGTATATGCAACACCTACAAAGAACTCCAGGATAGGGTGAACTTATATCCTTTAACACTATACTGAGCTGGCCAAACCAAAGTGCCTGGAGGGGGAACACTCCAACATGCTTTGTTGTTTAAAGGATCCATGTTTTAACTACCATATGGACCCTACTGCCACAAGACTTACAGTGAAAGCAATCACTTGTGTTCTCATAAGTAGAATCGATGTCATTTCCAACTAATTACACATAAAGATGCAAGATAGAAAATATGCAACAAAATACATTTAGATTGAAACTCAACCCTACAAGAAGACTGACACCCCAGGTCAAATCATCAAGAGAACCTGACCCCTAAGGAGACCCACATATAAAAGGGTAAGAAAACACCATTTAACAAAGAAACTTAAGAAATAAGAAAAATCAAGGCCACACAACTGCTTCTAAAATTGATAGTTTATTTAAAAAACATACAAAGTAAAGTAGGTGTGACAGCAAATAAAAAGTACTCTTAGAAATAAGGTAGGAGATAATGAGAAAGCAAAAGCAAAGGGACAGGGAGATGGGAGACTGGAAATGGTCAGGATAAATTATATGCATTCACTAGTTTTCCAAAGTGAACATCAATATTTATCTTATAAATATGCACTAATAAAAAGTTAACTAGTCATTACTTCCATAATGATTAACAAAAATTATATACAAGTGGAAAATTTTAGACAGAGAATTAAAATTGTAACTATAAAATGATCAATGAATTCAAAGATGTTACCAGTAAATAATGAAATAATATAAGGACAAAATATATATGGTTTTATAAAGAATTCAGGATTCTGAAAAGAAAAACAGAAGTCAGGGAAATGAAAACCTCAGTAAGTCAAATGAAAAATTTAATTAAACCATAACTAACTAGACTGATTAAGCAAGAAACACAAGATCTCATGAACTGAAGAAAAGCTATATAAATTATTACACTGAGATTTCAATAAAGAAAAATCAGAAAATACAAAAAGAATAAACACAATGTCTGAGAAATGATTAAAATAAATTTACGAGTCATTGGGATGTTAGTGGAGTTTGAGACTCAGGCTGAACACAGATAAAATTTATTCAGAGAAATAATAATCAAAAATTTCCCAAATTTTGAAAAAGATATGATCACACAGGTACACGAGGCATTTAGGACCCCAAATAGACATGACTACAGAAGAATCTCCCCACTTCATATTACAATTCAAGTGTCAACAGTGAAAAATGAAGAAATATGAAAGCTGCCAAATAAAACCACTAATTTACTTATTAAGACAAAAATAATCTTAATAGACTCAGATGCTCCCAGGGGTATGGACAGTATAGAGCACAAGAGGCAACAACTCATCCCTGCATGTCACATCTCTCCAGGTAGACTCATCCCTGAGATGTGCAGGTTCCTGGGCAAGAGAACAAATGAAGGCCCACATACAACACATCCAAACACTTTAAAAACTATGACTCTAAGGACTGAGGATTTTAGCTCAACAGCATAAGCATCTGCCTGGTAAGTACAAGGTTCCGAGTTCTATCCTGGTATAAAAAAACAACAACAACCCCCCCAAACCCCCTATCTATCTGTGTACATATAAATCCAACTACTGAATAAAGTATGTTTTATGTGTTTATCTTGAAAAATAGACCTTCACAATGACCTGGAAGTCAGGTTCAAATTTACAATTTTTAGAATTCTCAGATTAGAAAGAAAGTATGAAAGAAAGAAAGAAAGAAAGAAAGAATTCTGAGATCCACATTAGAACTTGATATCACCCCAGGAGAGCTGACCCTGGCTCCAATTACCCTTCTTTTGCTACGCTTCAATTATCTAGGGCTCCGGCTCATGTGTATCAGCAGTGCAGCCTATGTGTTCAAGCCTTCTTGATCCCATTCCAGCCTGGAGTGCACAAGCTGGCAAGGCAAACTGGACTCTTGGGATGGTGAATCTGGGAGAGAAGTTCACTCAGGACTAGAAGCAAAGATTTAGGATTGCTTGGGCAGGAAATTCTAGGGAACCTTGTAAGGCAGGCATGTCTTCTTGACTATAAGACAGAGGTCCCAGTAGAAAGGGTCAGAGGAGTGCCCAGGAACTTCAGAAATCTAGGATAGGGCTCTAAGATCAGAACTTTCTCCAAGCCCAGGCTGAGCCATCCTTGCCTGCCATCATGACCCCTGGGGTACAGCTTGTCCTCTGCAGCCTGACCTTCAAAACATTTCCTACTTCATCATCACCATCCCAAATTACCACCTTCCTCAGTAGCAATTCTACTTTTTACAGGTCTCTCCACAATGCCCTTCCTTTGAAATGCTCCTTGCATACTTTCCAGCATCCTTCTCAGTCTGTTCCTGTGGGCTTCACATTCCAATAGGCAGCCCACCTTCTATAAGTGAGTCTTTAACTCTTCCACTGTGGGACATTTGCACCTGTTTTCCCCTAACCTCTGATATGTCCTCTCAGAGCCTGTCAGAATTCAACTATTGCTTCAAGGCATAATTCAAACCCTTATACTCACGTGGACGTCATCAGTCCACAAATCACATTTCTTCAAACATACAGAGCTCACCTCTAATGAATCCCTCTTATGCATCAATGATCTCTCCCAACCAATGACATCCTCCTCATGGACATCCAGAATGAAGTGGCCCACTCTACCTTCAACCCCCTCTACCCAATAATTTTGCCCTCTTAGAGGCCCCATATTCTGTTCCCTGACAAAGGTTTTGCAGTACTCATCCCACTCTTCAAATAAGATGCACCCATATCCCCTTTTGCTCCTCTTCCAGTTAATTGGCCTTCTGTATCCTAGGCATTTTCCCAGACCTCCACAAAAAAATGATTCAAGGGGTCCAATGGAGACTTTTTTGGGTGAGGTTCCCAGTTAATGAATGCATGTGTGCAAGACATCAGCAACAACAGCAGGAAAAATGGTGCACAACAGAGCACAAGAGCAATAGCCAGAGCTGCCTGCATCTTTATTGTACAATTCTTATACAGGTTGTTATCTCATACTTACATTCATATATGCTGGCCTCATTGCTGCACGCCTAGTTGTTCCCTGCTAAGTCATGGTTATATAATTATGCCCCGATGTGCACCTGTGCCCACAGTGGGGTCCTGGCCTCTAAGTTGTCTGGAAACATCCTTACAGGCCCTAAGATTTGACGGTCTGAATGGTTCCCCACAAACAGTTTCACTCTTTTATATCCAAGCCCATTCCCCTCCTCTTTGTTCTGGAAAACTTAAGTCTTGGAGGAGTAGAAGAGAATGGAACCGGGCAATACCATTACCCAAGGAGTGGGGACAGGCCTGAAGAGAAACTCAGTTCAGCTAGGGACTGATCAGACCATGGGCTCGCTTGGTGCCCTTCAGATTCAGCCAGCATTTCCTCAAGCTCAGCTGCCTCCTTTGCTCTCTGCCTCCCTAGTTACTGCGTGCTCTGCATCTTTAGTCCAGGTGTGCTGTACTTGGGTTTTATAGGAATTTCCATTTAGCAGACCACCTGGGGCCAGTGCTTCCAGATGCCCCAACGCAGATGTATGGTGTATTTCTAGCAAGGCCTGCTGGTTGTTTATGACAGTGCCTGGTCTAAAATGTAGTAGCAGATGTTCTCCATGTTTCATCACCAACTCTGCTCAAAGGTCAGCCCAGAGCTTGAATCTTTCTAAAAGAACTATTTGGGGGAAAGGGGGCTAACAGAATAACACGCTGTTATTTATGCATATACTAGACAAGATAAGCACTGTTTTCACGTCTCAAAATGGCCTTGGTGAGTTATTTCCATCTTCCACATGCAGAAACTCACACTCAGAGAGAAACATTCTTCAAATGGATAGTAATGTAATGAGGGCCAACTGTGACTCCACCGGAATCTTTCTGCTAACATGAGAGCCACTGACAACGCTGGAGCAGAAGTTAGGGGCAGAAAGACAATCTTCCTCTCTGCCCTATGTTCTTATGGGAATCACTGAACATCTGTGATTTAGTTGCCCTGACTGGAAAACAGGCAAGATGTTCACTTCTCAGGATACTTGGGGTGATCCCCAAGTAGGTAAACCACATGGCACAGGATGTACTTTAGGTTAATTAAATGTCAGCATGGGGCAGGCATGGAACTTTGATGGGTGAAGGCCAGAGGAGGAGCTGTGAGTTGTGTTGCATCTACACACAGAAGAACTCCAGCTACACATCTGCAAACTGTTTCCAAAGGAACACAGGTTCATTAATACATATTCTGAGATGATTTCCCTTAGCAGAGTGGACTGCAAACCATTTTTGCAGACCCTCAGGGTTCATCCTAGGTGCTATAACAGAATGAGGAACGAAAACTGGGATTTGTGTATTCGAGTCCTGTTTTAAACTTCATAATTTCATGATTACAATAATTTTATGATGACAAGCATTGCTTCACATTCTGTGTGTTACTGCTGTCAATCCTACATGAATTAATGAGATACCATAATGAGATACTATAATCATCACATCTTATACACACAGGAGGTCATTCACTTGCCTAAGGTCACACAACAAGCAAGTAACAGAACTGGAATTAGAATCAGAGTCGTCCACATTTAATTACCTTCCTAAGTTGTTCCCAACCCATTTCTTTAGCAGATTTAATTAATGCCTATCTTCTCTCATTGGAATTATAGTTCTCAAGGTACCCATTTTCATTCTACCACTAAGCATCCCTTGAATCCATATGACTCTGTCTCTACCAGCATTGCCTCTCTGCCTTAAGGCACCTTCAACATGACATCTTTTGTAAGGATACCTGCAACAGCATCCTGACTGGCCTCTCTCTTTCCATCCTTGCTCCTTAATATCTATTCCCACAGTAGCCAGAACGATGTTCTTAAAGCATGTTATTTTTTCATAAAATCTAACAACTTCACAAAAACATTTCAAATAAAGATCAAACTCTGAATCTTGGCATAGGAGGCTGAGCAGTCTTTATCTTAATTCTCATCCTCACCTCCAACCCAAATAGGCTGTCCCCTTCACTCTCATTACCCTCCTAGGGTACAAGAGTCCTCTATATGCCTCTACCACCCAGACTCTGCCACAAAGATCCCAGTTCCCTTTGTAGCTGCATCAGCCCTGCTCACCGTGGTATTATCAACATATGGCTGTGCACATGGTAGAAGCTTTGTGCAGAAATGCAGAATGAGTTTAGCGCTCCAGTTTTCCCTACTGCATTTCCCCTTTATCCAAAGTATCCTAGCTACCTATTCATGTACTGATTTCTCAGGGAGCTCCCCAGCCTTCTTATTACAAAGCAGTTCATCAAAACATACTCACTCCTTTTAAAACACTCCAACTCCCCTAATAGCAGCACAACAATGATTTAAACCCACTTCCTCCATAACAAACCACATCCCTCCACGAACATCCCCATTTCACGATTATTACCTTTAATTCCTCCCATAGCTCTAATCCCCATTCTTGGTCTCTTACAGTCTCACGGTTGCCAAGGCAACACCAATCCTTTGGGGGGTGGAGGGAGAGGGGTGGCGTTGCCTGGATACCAAAAGAACCCCCTCCCCCGTGGTAAGACTCCTTAGGAGCACAGGAAGATCCACAGAGCTTACGGAGTAAACAGTGCCCCTCACTTCTTTCTCCCCCATGGGGCCTGAGCCCCTGCGGCCCGCAGGAGCTCAGACTGAGCAGCGGTAAACAATAGATTGTACTGCGCAAGCGCGAGAAAGGGGGCAGCGGTTGGGAGTTCTACTTCCCCAGCAGCTACAGCAGGATTTACGGGTAGGCAAGATTGGTGAACCTATTAATCTCAGAGCAGAATCTATTATCACCATAGCAACGATAATAGGCTAGAGCCCTCCTAGCCACTATGCCATTTTTATTCTTTCATCTTTCCCTAACAGGGAGATAGAGGCAAATACTCAAAAACAGGAAATAAAGTTGGTATCTTTGCTTTCATTTTTTTGTCTCCTTTATTTGAAACTCAGATCCTTGCTTAGCTCTGCACATGTTAATCACATAAGCAGTGTCTATTACAAAGTTTATTAGCTCTAAATTTACTTAGATGATCCCATCCCCTTCAAGACTGAGGACACCAGGGTAAAAGAAACTAAATTCAGGATTTGCAGGGACATCCAGTTGCCAGCCTTTATAGCACCCAGTTCCACAGCCTCTGCTGAGATGCCTAGAAGTCTTAGGCCTGCAGTCATTTTGGAGCTTGTCTTAAACCTGAAGTCATATCCACTCTTGGAAAAGCAGAGCTTCACAGACCAGGCCATGATGAGGTCACTCCCCAACCTAGCAGCTATAGCTGTGTGTCAGAACTGAGCCTGCATCTTCCATTCCCTCAGCAAGAAAATCATCTCCTGGGAACCAAACTGCCTCTCACGCCATATGGAGTCCACTGGACCTACAGATTCAGGATTGAGAAGCTGACCAACCAGACTCCAGTCCAGCATAGAACCCCAGAAAACTGGTCCTTGTTCTTTTGTTGGCAGGCCAGCCTGATCCTCTTCCTGACAGCTGTGTCCCCTTCAATTCCTCAAACTAATGCCTCTCCTTTATTTTTTTTTTCCTGCTTTCCTTTGTTACAGGGATAGCTTGATGTTCTTTAGAGCTGTGCCTCACCTTTATTTTCCCTTATTTTCTAATTAAAGCTATTTTCCCTTAAATTTGTGCTGAATGCCTCAGTTTAATTTCCATTATTACTTAAGGAAGGACCTGGGCTAGCTGGTGATGTTTCTACCTCTGAGCTTACTTTATACCAGTACTGGGGGTACTATGGATAACAAAATGGAGCTTTTGTTTTTGTGGTAGTGGAGACACTGTTAATAATGTGGAATGTAAGTCACTGGAGAAGCAATGTAAATAGACAATTGGGACACCTTAAGGAAAGCAGAAATGCAGGATATGTTACAACATTGGTACACACACTAATTCATTTATTGCCAGAAAGCCCTAGGAGATAGGTACTATTACTATTCCCAAACAGCAGGATAGAAAAGGTAAGCAACTGAAGGCCACATGAGTAGAGATAGGATTTAAATCCAGGCAGTCTGGCTTTTTACTTGATAAGCTCAATCACAATGCTATATTGGTAAAGAGTCAAGTAGTACTACAGAAGGTATTTTAATGTAGAGAAAATTTTAAAACTTATATTTCCAATACTAATCATATTTCTAACACCACTCAAAGATGAGACCAGGAGACACAACCTGTTCCCATGATTAGCTACAAAGTTGATAAGCTTTGACACGCCAGGCACCAACTGCAAGATAAGTGTAGCTCAGCCAGAAAGAAATGTTTCTCTTACTTCTGAGTCCCAGAGAGTGATCACTGCAAGGACATCTCTAGCCATCTCAACCAATGATGGATTCTTTCTCTATGTTGTGTGATAGTAACCTCATTTAGTTGCTGTTTCTGTAAGAATAAATTCTGCCTATCAATGACAAAAACATATGTAGCCAGTTATAGGATATTATGTTATCTGCTGTTTGTACTTCCTTTTGGAAACACATATAAATGATTGGAAAACTCCAATCACAGCTGATGATTTATAACTGAGATTCTCGCCAGCCTGATAACACAATAAAGCTCCCTTCTACAGTTCCTCTGGTGCCGTGTCTCCCATTTAGTCTGACCCTGAACTCCACATTAGTACTATTCCAGGTAACACTAAGTGTTGCAAAAAATAAAGCGGAGAAAGAGGATGAAGTGACTCTTTATAAAGACTGCCCAGGGATGGCCTCTTGGAGGAGGTAAAGTTTCAGAAGAGGGGACTGAAAGGACTGATTTCACTTGTGAGCTGGGCATGCAGGTAAACATTTAAGGATTATTAACCTTGGCTTTTTTAATTTTTTGCCTTCCTCAAGGGTAAACTACACTTATACAGATTATTTCCTCTGTCAAAACCACATTTCCTCATTCTCTTATTCCTGACAAACATGTCCTACATGGTCCAGTTCTGAGAATAAGCACCTGCCCTTTGTCTGTTTTATTGACCAAAAACCTCCTTTTACTCTATATTTCTTACCTGATCCCTAGGAAAATCAATGGTGTTGTTCCATTGGTAACACTTTGAAAAGCAAAGGTCTTGTCACTCCCCCACCCCATCAAGTGACTAAAGACACATAGGCAATAAATGCTTACTCTTATATATCTCTAAATGTTATTGTTGTTAACACAGCAGTAATGTAACTACTGTAATGTAATGTAAAATAACTGATACCCTTACTAAGTCCCATCAGCTTCTTCTTTGAGATTTATTGCATGGATACTTATAGAAAGGTCTTTTTTGACCAAGATGCGAGCACGTGATGCCAGGGCTCTAAAAGTACCTACCTTTCTCATCCAAAATCAGAGGGTTTCTTTGGAAGGAATTTAGCACATAAATAAAGACCAGGAGAAATGAGATGGGGGAGATTTGACGTTATTGGATCCCTTGCATTCATCTACAGAAGCCTTTGATTTCTTGTGACTTGAGCCACTGAATTGTCTGTTATTAAAGTCTTTCACTGCCATTCCAAGTTATTATAAGCATTGCAGGTTCTACCGACTGTATCAGAGACCTTTTTAGAATGTCAAGTCCCAACCTGGACTATTGAATCCAACTCTGTACCCCACCATTGAAGCGCCTTCAATATTCATGCTAACATTTGAGAAGTCTCCCACCACCTTCACACTGGACTTTGTAAGCTACAGTAAAGTTGCCTTCATTAATTATGACAACAGAAAGCTCAACCCAAATTTTCCTAAATCATCAGGATATACACTTTACTTCAGAGCCCTGTGATAGAGCAGATTTCAGACTCCTCAGAGCCAAGCAGCCTTCCAGATTTTCTTCATGTCTCAGTTCAGTCCTTGTCAGCGCAGGCTTTGCTGTCACTCTGGCCCAAAGTGGTTCAGAGCAGGTGTAGACTTGTCTCATTGTGGGACTTCTTATGCGTGAGATCTTTTTCAGACCTCTCACCCAAATTTGAACAGATTCATTGTCCTGCCTGGGTTATATGCCCATTCTCAACCAATCATCAGCAAGGATAATCAGCATAATGTCATTTGAGGTAGAAGTGATAGATGTTTGTAAGCTACCAGCTCTGTGTTCTGGTCTGGATAAGGGAAGGTAAGGGCTGAGCTGCTGTGATGATTCATTGTAGCTCTTCCATTTACCTGGCTCTGAAAGGACTTGTTGATGGAAATAAAAAGGATACTGGACCATCTCAATTTTCTTCTGGACCCAAGCCTTCCACCCTCCCCCAGAAGGCATGAACTCAGCATGGAAACCAAAATAATACTGTTTTATTCCTGTCTTGAAGTGCAATAACCCAGACAGTTCCCTCCCCAGGGGGAGTCTCCAGCTCATCCCTCCAGACTCCCAGTGTCATCTCTTATTTTGCAATGAAAAACCAGAAGGTTCAGGGAGGCCCAGTATGAAGCTCTTGAGAAAAACTCCAACCACTCCTCTCTTGCTTCTTCTCTTGCCATATCCCTTGTCAGTCAGAAGGCTGGTCAAATTTTCTGACCTCCCTGTAACTTTGTCTGCCCTCCCTTCCCACCTTACTACGTTTTTTCTTCTCCATTTCTGCCTCTTCTCCTATCTTCTGTCCTTGCTTTGTTTTTTCCCCTTCTACCTTTATTCCCCTCACCTTTCCTTTGTATCTTTTTATTGTGCCCTTTCTCCCTTGCTTTTCCATCTTTGGCCCTCCAGTTCCAGTGATGACCAGTCTACTCCTGCCAGTCTCCCCAGAGCCTGGTGTCCTCCCCTATTCCTTCCCCTTCCCCCCCATTCTGCACCTTTCTTGTCTTCTGCCTTGGCCTGACTCTGTCTGCACCTCTCCTCACACATTCTTCTCCTGAGGGTAGTCCTCTGAGCCCAATCTGGCCACCAGCATTTTCTACAGCTGTGGCTCCAGGACTTCAGAGAACACTGTCAGTTTCCCCTTAAGCCAGAGAGACAATTTTCCAAGATACGGTCCCTGGATGATCCAGGAAGTGACCAGAGGGACAGAGGTGGCCTCACTGGCTCAGCCCTGTTATCTTTGGGATAAAAGAATGCCTGTCCTCCACATGGAGAGTGGCAGGCAGGAAACTGAAGGGTCAGGGCTCTTGGGCACTCCCCCAGCAATCCCTGAGCAGGTCCATGTGAAATAAGGCGGCCCCAGTGAGGAGACGTGCTGCAAAGAGGTGCCGGCAGGGCAAACGATGGGCAGCGTGGATTGAGCAGCTACAGTACGTGAGGGCCCCGTCCAAGAAAAAGTCTGAGGAGCCATCTTTAAGAGCAAAGCAAGTTCCAGTCCAGTGGAAACCCCGGGTGCCATGCTGTCTGGCAAAGGCCAGCTCCTCAGCCACCAGGTCTGCCAGCTCTGGCCCACAGGCTGCTCGGAATTTGGACAGTGGCTCCCAATCTATCTCTTCCTCTCTGGAGGGGCGGCAAAGCCTCTTTGGTTCCCTTGGGCTTTCTTCTTCACTTCCAACCTGCAAGGTTTCCCCAGCAGCCAGGGACCCACTACTCATCACTGCCCACTCTGGATTGCTTTCCAACACAGTCCCCCTGGGGGTGGCACACTGGACTCCGTTCCCCAGTCCTGAACACCTTTTCCCTGTGGTCCCCCACTCCATCCCATGTCCTGCCCTGCTCTTGGAGCCCACAGGCCGGGCTCCCGCCCCATCTCCATTTGCCATGCCTGTGACCCTGGTGTCTCCCAGGTGGACTACAACTAAATCCTCCAGGCCTCGTCTTCTTTTGACCCCTGATTGCCCTCCTCTTGCCTCTGCAATCTCTGGCTCTCTCCGCCCCTCACCTGTCCACTGAGAACCCCTTTGGTCTCCATTCTCAGGAACCAACTCCAAAGACTTCTCCAAATGGATCTCTCGCCAGTTTCTGACAGCCACCCCTCTTCCCTTCTCTGTTTCCAACTCGGGTCTCTTCCATTCTCGGGGTTTCAGTACATTTGCCCTTTCATCTTGTAGCTGCAAGCCCCTCCAGAGATTTCCTTCCAAAGACCCGGCTCTCTCTGATTTAAACTGGGTTCCCCTTGGGTCTGTGATCTCCAGCACCCTGAAGCTTCCATCCTCCACGTGGGGTCCCCTCCAGTCTCTGACTTCTGGCCCTCGCAAATGCCCTCTCTCCAACTGAGCCCCTCTCCAGACACTCCTTTCTAGCACCCTTCCCTTTTGGTTCTCCAAATGGGCCCCTGGCCAATCTCTCCTCTGCAAATCCCTCCCTTTCTCCCTTTCTGGCTGGACCTCTCCTTTGTCACTGGTCTCCAGGATCCTCACCCCCTCCACCTGGGCCCCACTCCCGAGCTGGCTCTCCAGCCACATCCCTCGGCCATCAGCGCCCTCAGAGGCTGCTTCCCCAGCCGCGTCAGCCCACTGCATGGCCACCAAGTCACGAAGGCACTGCGCCACGCTGTGTGAAGGGCTAAGGCGACTCAGAAGTCGCCTACGGTGGCCACGCACCAGGGCGCAGGCATCCAGGTCTCGAGACGCCTCATAGGCACGGAAACGCACCCACATGTCGTGGCGGGGCGCCCAGTTGTGGTCAAAGTATTTGACGAAGGCGTCTGGGCCTTGGGCACGTAGCTCGGCCAGCGCCTCGGTGTAGGCCGCATAGGACGAAGCGCCCGCCAGGCGGCACAGGAGTGGCCACAGGCCTGGGTCCTCGCGGCTGGCACCACCCAGCTCCTGTGCCTTGCTGAAGAGTGTCTCCAGGCCCTGTGCACGGCAGATCTGAACTCGCGCACAGGGCAGCAACTGGCGCACAGCCCTCAGCTGCGCAGCCACTTCAGGCCCTGCTGTGAGGCAGCGCACGCGGCCTTTGACGTCAGGCGCGCTCTGCAGCAAGGAGACCAGCACGAAGCGCAGGAGGCTCGGAGTGCCTGGGCGTGCCACGCAACAGGCGGCCTGGCGCGCGCGACCCGCGCCATCCACGCACAGCACCGCCAGCAGGTCCAGCGCGCCCTGGAGCGCGGGCAGCCGGTCCACCAGGAGTATGCGTGGGAAGCGCCGCAGCAGCGCCCTGGTGCGAGACGTCAGGAAGAACACAGTCTCTACCATTGCCTGGTCCTCCACGAACACCAGCTTCACCTGCGGGCGCGGGTAGGAAGTGAAAGAAAGTTTAGGGGACACCTGAGATCTTGCCTAGCTTGGTTTCTAGCTTTGGGGAAACGGGGATGAAATCACTTTTGTGCATGTCCGCATTTATTCTTCTGACCAGCAGGAGGCAGTGTGGGGGAGTGGCTGAAAACCTGGGACTCTCGAGCCCCATTGCCTGGCTTTGACATAAGGTACCAAGACCTAATACCTGTATGGTATTTGCATACAGAACACTTCTAGCTTTTCTGAGCCTCAGTTTTTCTGCTGGAAAGTGGGTATTCATTCTTTCATGTGCTGAGGGTGTCTAGGGCAGTGGTTCTCAAAGCATTGACCCTGGAGCAGCTGTATCAGCATCAGCCACGGATCCCTTGACAGACAAATATTCTTGGGTCCATCTCGGATCTGCTGAGGTCAAAACACAGCACTCTGTGTTTTGGCAAGCATAGGGGTCTGCTGAAGCTGGAGATTGATCACATGTGTGGGGCTAAAGCAAGACCAACGGTGAAAACACAGAGAGCTTAAAACAACCAAGTAAACAAGCTGTTACAGCTCCAAGAAGGCAAGGAGCCCAGGCCAGCCAGACAAGTTGCTAGGAAGTGGGGTTGATACTGCCATTCTTCTTGGGAATATAAATCAACGTGCTAAAGTGTTTGAGTAGTACCATCAGGAGGATAAGGGCTCTACCTGACCCCAGCTTTGTCTCTTCATTTTCTCCTCCTCTCACCGTTCTTCACACCAAGAACCTCAAGAGCCACATGGGTCACAGCAGACAAGACCTTCCCCTCTCCCCTAGGGTTCCCATGGCCCAAGGGACCACTGGTTTAGTGGTAAAGAGCAGATGGTAGCAGCCAAGTGTCCAGATTTGAGTCACATCTCCTCTTCCTGCTTGACTTTACTGTTCAGTGCCTCTGTTTCCTCTATAACTCCTATGTTCTCCAATGTCTCCTCCTAGAAATGGAATATTTATTTCTTCTAGCACTGAGAGACAAGGGACAGCTGTTAAAAACAAAGCTTCTGAGGCCAGATTGCCCAGCCTGACTGGCTGTCATCTGTGAAGTGATGACAGTAAGAGTTCCTCGGTGACTGGTAGGATGAAATGCATCATGCCACATGGACCACTACACAGTCAGCAAGCCAGAAGGGCTCTCCAAGACTTCTTTGCTGCTATCATCATCATATCTGCTCAAAAACCACCTGTTCTAAAGACCTTTTGTGTTAGACCAACTAGGCAAATGCCCCATCTCTGAGTAGCCCCTGCTGGACACAACACTTAGTACGATCCAGCTTGTCATATTTCTGTCAATTTGCCCACTGCCTAATGGTCCACTGTAAGACACAAGCTCCCAAGGACTGGGAAGTTGTTTTCCTTTGCATGTCTGATACTCTGCATAGTACCTAGCTGAGAACATGTTTGAGTAGCTCAAAACATCCTGAGTGAACTAATGAGAAGAGCATGTGGTGAGAGCCAATGGCCACATCTTGGGAGTGGAGATTCAGGGGACAGACTCTGCTTTTGAATTTCAGATCTGCCTTTTATTGTGGGGCCTCGGGCAGGTGATGTCCTTTCTATGTGTCTGAGTTTCTTTACCTGGCAAAATGGGCATATCTGGCTAATAGGAGCTCAATCATGTCTAACACTTCCAATAAGGCCAGACATGTATCAAATCTGTTAGTATTACAGATGTGCTGGAGCTCCCAGCACTATCAGTATAGTGATCCTGCCCCAATCCTGGAAATGTCTCAGGGTTCTCTTTGCCACAGTCACCTAAAAACTCCTAATTGTCCTCCTTCCTCACAGGCATTTCCTTTGAAGTCTCCTTTGCTTTCTCTTCTTCTCTGCCCTACCTCTGAATGTTGCTGGGCTCTCTCCTCTCCTCTTCCCTGTTCTATGCACTCTCAAAGTGACCACCTGGGCCTTATCATCTCAAAGTGGGAGACTCCCCTATTCTGCATTTTGAGGCTCCACATGCCATTCAGCTGTCTGTACAGTACCTTGGCCCCTTGGATGGCTCCTGTGTCCCTCCAAGCTAGAAGCCCAGTTACATCTGAGTGTCACAAACCCCTTCTGCCTCTTGTCGCTCAGCCCACCTTGGTCCACAGCTCCACCATTCACTCCAGCTCAGGCCCCAACACTCAGGGCTGATAGTTGGTTTCCCTCTTTGCCCACCCTGCATATATGCTCCATTCCTAAATCCTAGACATGTACCTCAAAATGAGTCCAGATTGTGACCACTTCCCTTCATTCCCTTGACCACCATCCTGGCTGGAGCCACCACCTTCTCCCATCTAGATAATTATGGCTACCTACTCACTGGGCTTCCAGCATCCTCCATTTCTCCCATCAGTTCTGTGACTGCCACTCCCATCAGATCACCCACTGCCTTGCTTGACAACTTTCCCCAGGACTTCCCAACCAATCCCAAGTAAAACTAAGAGTGTGTACCACAGAGATGGGGCCCACATATTAAATGCTTGTTCTTGGGGGTGGGAGTATTGGGAGCTTGCGTGGACATTTACAAGGTAGGCCCTAGAGGGAGATTTTTAGGTCACTAGTGTCCTCAGTATTATGTTTCTGTGTCTTCCACGCCCCTCCCTGTGTCCTTTCACATGCATCCGTTTCATCATTTGCCACCCTCATCAGAGGCTCAAACCACTGGGATTACCTACTCTTGGACTTGGCGCTCCAGAACCATGAGTCAAAATAAACCTCTTTACTTCCTAAGGGACTTGTGCCAGGTATTTGGTTATAGTGAGACAAAAATGACAAAGAAGGAAAATCAGGATCCTTGATTTTACTTTGCCTTGTCCGCCATGGCCTCAGTCACTTTGTGCTCCTCAGGGTCTGTTCCTGATTACCTCACCCCACAGCCTTCTAAATGTCATCAACCAAGCCTGACTCAGAGGTTTCTAGCTTGAGGCACACACTGCATGGTGGCACATTTGTGGAGACAGAGAGGCACATGAGTGCAGGTATCTTCTCTGAACACATACATTGGTGGCAGAGGAGTGCATTTAGCATGGAAGGTAGATTCTCCAAATGCTAGCACCAGAAATTATCACACTTACTTTTTCTCATCTATACCTCAAGAGTGAGTATATCCTTCTATATATAGCAAGCATATCCTTCCTTCCTTCTATGACCACAATGATACTATTCTCTACTCTGTCCTGAAGAAAAAGATCCAGGTAACAAAAACAATAGTTAAATAGCTAACATATACAGGGCTTCCTACTTTCTGGGCAATATTCCTCTCTCTCTCTCTCCTTCCTTCTCCCCTCCCCAGCCATGCAACTATCTTTACCTGTTATTATATGCATTTTCCAGATAAGCAAACTGATGCACAGAGAACTCAAATAGCCTGTTCACAACTTGTTCAATGTGTTACAAACAGTAAATGGCACAGCTGGAATGCGTATAAAGCTTTTAGCACACATAGAAATAAATAAAATCAAGTTGCCAGCTGTTACTCTGTCATCCCAAAAATAGATGGTCTGATGTGAAAGTAGGCTATATGGTATGAAGAATATTCCTGTGGAGACATAAGAGAGAGAATAACTCAAACTGAGCTGCAGCAAACCCAAGTGCCTACACAGCAGTGGAAATATGAACCCTATATTTTTATTTTTACTTATTTATTTATTTTGGTGCTTTAAAAAAAAATTTATTTAAAGAGAGAGAGAGAAAAAAAAAAAAACACAACAAAATGAAACAGAAAACAGGGTAGCAACAATACAGAATTCCAAAGGAAGTTCTTTCTTTGTAGTCCTGGCTGGCCTTAAACTCAAGGCAATCGTCGTGCTTTAGACTCTTGCCTGTTGGAACTGCAGAAGTGCGCCCTACGCCTGATGATGGATCCCACATCCCATCAGGGCTTTGACAGGAGTTTGGCAGTACGGCCCCCCATGAAGTCTCTGCTCCTTTGCCAAGCATTTGTGTTTCCCCAGCACTGGGCACTGGTACTTGCTTAAGGTGGTGTGACTTGATTTGGAAGTGACCTTAGGCCTCATTTCTAGGATCTCCCTGAAGGATATGGCAATTATGTTGGGATAGATGCCTGTCCTCCTGCATCTTCAGACAACAGACAAGCAGTACTTCCCAGGTCCTCTCATGGTGGCTATGTGGATAAACAGGAAGGAAATGTGTTAAGGCACCACAATTTGAGGGCTGGTCCTTATTACAGCAGACCCCAGACCATCCTGCCTGACATCACTCACCTAATTTTTCCTTTCAAGAGAGAAACCAATAGGTATAGTATATTGGTGGCTATTATTCATTTTTTGTCTTTTAAAAAATTATTTGAATGTGCATATGATCCAGAAGCTTGTATGTCAAATAATGTAAAACTACACTGACTCACGCTCATTTCTTTTTACTAACTATCCTGTTCACATTCATTATTCCTACCCTCAAACTTCTTCTTTTTTTGATACAGAGTTTCATTAGGTAGTCCAGTCTGGTCTTGAACTCTTGGCAGTCCTCCTTCCTCAGCCTCCCAAGTGTGGGGACTACAGGCATGCTTCACTAGGCCCAGCCTCTTGGTATTTTTCTACTTTCTTTATGTAAATATATGCAAGCACATTTATAATTCCTGTTTTTATCATTTTGTGCACAACAAAGCTTATTATTTACACTGTTTTGCAACTTGCTTTAACTTAAAAATGTATCTGAAAGATCTTTCCAGATATGTTCTTACACCTTTTCTAATTATTAGTACTTTGTAATATTCCATGAATGGAGGTGCCACAAATTATATAACCATTATCCACTGGTGAGTTTTGGCTATTTCTAATGTTTTGTTTTCATGAGTCACTGTGATTGACTCCATATAGAAGTCATTCCAAGCTATTCGACTGTCATTTGCACAAGAAATACCAGCAACAGAATTTGGGTCATAGGGTGAATGCTTTGGTCATTTAAATGTATGACCTTAGTTGCTCTCCAATCATAATGGTTTACCACTTAAAGCCCACAAGTATGTAATAGCAAATGACTGGACCCTGCAGCTAGCCATCCCTGCCCTTTGGTGCAGGTTAGAAAAGGTCTTAACATCTCCCTGAGTGAAGGAGCCACCCAATCTTGACTACAATGTGCTCTGTGGCTCTTGGGGCACTGTCTTCTTGTTTGACCCCTTCTAAGACCAAAAAAGCTGCTCCAGCTCAGGAAATGGCAGGTACTCAGCTTCCCAAAGCAATCTTAACTATGGCTTCAGTGTCAGTAGTGTCCCCCAGAGTACTCTGCATTGAAGGCTGGGTCTCAGATGGCACTAACAGCAGGAGTGGGAGAACCTTCAGGAGATGCCTAGTGAAGGGTCCTTAAATCACTGGGTTATGACCCCAAGAGACTGTGGAACTTGCCTGTCCCCAAGGTCTCTCTCTGCCACCTGTCTCATGAAGTGAGGAGTTAGCCTCTCCGTGTGCTCTTGCCAGGATGTGCTGTTCTTTCCAGTGGCCCAGAGCAATGGAGCTGCTTGACCCTACGTTGGCACCTCTGGAACTGGGGATGGATTTCTTTTTTCCCCTTATAAATTAATGGTTTTTGGGTATTTTGTTACAGTACCGTGAAGCTAATATGCCCTCCTTTTGAAGACCGCTAGGAAGAACACACTATATGCTTGTTGCTTATCTTATGTTATTACTACATTAAGAATAAAGGACTCTTCAAAAGATTTTATAAGTGAAATAGCCAATGGGAAACTGCGTAAAGGCAACATACTGAACACACTTCTTTAATTTTACTTTCTACTGAGCCTCAAGCACATCTGGAGAAAATGGCTTTGTTGTGCTGTCTAAAGAGAGGGGAAATAGGAAAGATGACAGGTACAAAACTTGGGAAAGCAGATGAACAAGCTGACCCTTACCTCACACTGTGCCACAAGAAACCATGAACACTAAAGTCGCAATTGGGGGAACTAAGAATCAAGAGCAGAGTCCTTGCAAGGCCCTGAAATACCAGACAGTGAGAAGCAACTGAGGCTACTACTGAGGAAGCAGCTTGACCTTTAGATCCTATGATTCCCTTCCTCACTTCCCCTGGCAGTTCCTCCCTGCAACTGGAAGTTCATTTGGCAGAATGAGACACTGCTCTTGGTGACATCAGGCACATCTAAGGTGAGGAAGGAGGGATCCTCTACCCCAAATAGGGACTAAGTGTACCTTGCTGACTAATGCCAGCTCACAGCCCTCTTTCCCCCGCCTTCATCCCCTAGCCACAAGAAGAAGGAGTTTTCTCAGGTGGATCTGACTGGTCCCAGAGGAAGACTGAAAGATGCTGATATCTAGCACCCCTGGACATTAAAGCAAGATGCGAAACAGTGTGTAGAGTACATAACCCTGCTGAATGGAGTTGGCTGTGAGGTAGAGGAAAAAAGGTTAAAATAGAGGAGTGCATACTTTCCTGTATGTACATAGCACTGTACTGCCTAGTGCAGATACCACTAGCTCCATGGGGCTAGTTAAATTTCAATTACTTAAAGTTTTAGAATCCAGTTCCTCAGTCAGACTAGCTACATTTCAAATGATCCATGAGCATCATGGCTGCAGTACTAGACAGCATGTGTGACATTTCTACTACTGCAAGAAGTTCCACTGAGCAGTTTGGGGCCATAAAACAGAAAAATATTTATGACATGATAAGCATTCAAGGACTTGGGTAACTGCTGAGGAAGAGCCCTGGAGTACAGGAGGGGACAAGGGGACTTTTCACTATATACTCTTGTGATTTCAGCACCATGTGAGTATGCTACATATCCAGAAATTAAATATCTAAATACTTTTATAAAAGAATAACCTGCTGGGTTTGATGGTGTACACTTATAACCCCAGCACTTGAGAGGCTGAGGCAGGAGGATCACTGTAAGTTTGAGGCCAGCCTAGGCTAGATAGTGAGTTCAAGGCCAGCTTGCACTGTATAGCAAGACCCTGTCTCAAAAAAGCAAAGCAAAACAAAGCCCACCCAAAACAGAAAGCAAGAAAGTGAAAAAGAAAACCTTTTGTTGGACTGTCTCTTGGTTTTTGAGGCACTCCTCTTCATTTCTTTTAAGAAGATGAAGATGGCCAAAATGCAGGCAACCCTGGTTTAGCCTAGATGCCCTAAGTGTCCACCATGGAGGTTCAAGGGCTGATCCCTTTCCTTAATGGCTTTAATGTAGGAATGAGCTGCTTTGCTCAGGGGCATCCTTACAGGGCATGAACAACTGAGGTTTATTTATTCAGTGGATAATAGTAATTCAGTGATGTCCAATGAAATAGAGAACTTATAGAACATTCTTATGGAACAGCAAACTGACGTGGGTGGGCTCCTGTGCAGTTAGTTGCTGGAACTGCCTTGCAGTTCTAATGGGAGAAACCAATGGTGAACAGATACAGCTCAAGGCTGGAGCAGCATAGCAGCAAACACCATGGACTGGGATCCAGACTGTGGGTTCAAAGCCTAGCTTTGAAACTGAGTAATTATGTGACCTTGGGCCAGTTACTTGACCTCTCTGTGCTTCATTGTCTTTCTTGTAACATGGTGATGAGAATGAAGGGCTGTTTCTTTCCAGGGGTGTGATGAGATATAAATGAACTGCAATATGTAAAGCACTTAAGAGTAATACCTGACACATAGTAAGTGCTCAATCAAATGAGGTAACATTGTCAACATTCGGTGTGCACAAGAGTGCTGCACTTTGACCAGTAGCTTGGATCAGGACTGGTTATAAGTATGAGACAGGAAGTAATGGGATCCCACAAGCAGCTTTGCATCTCAACTTTACCTTGAGTTGGGACCATTTCCATGCATGAGAGACACACAGCCAAGTCCATAACCCAGTTTTTTCTTCCTTCTTTTCTCTTTCTCTTTCTCTTTAAGTCTAACCCAGCCTTGAAGTCGGATAAAAGCAGCTGAGAGTGTTCAACACACCAAGCTTGCTCCAGTGTCTGGCTATTGCAACTCTCTTCCCTCTGACAACAGGATGGGGGTCCCTTCTCTCCATCTAGTGCCCCTGCTTCACCACCATTTCCTTAAGGAGGCCTTCCTGGGTGGGGTGTGCTCAGTGTTACATCATTTAATATCCATGAGGCCCTAGGTTTGATTCCACCTTACCATTACAAAAGGATGCAAAGAAAAAGCTCCCACTAACAACTGCCCTATCCTCATCTTTTTCTGTTCTATAATTATCTTCCCTCCATCACATTCTACAATGTAATACCTTCGCTTCTAATTCTTGCTCTAGGTGGTAAGTTAGGGCTGTTTGCACCTTGTGAAGATTTGTAAACTATATCCTTATCACTTGTGCATCTTCCATTTGTGTATTTCACTTTAAGAAGAAAATTTAATTGCTCCTTCTATCACTTTAGCTCCTTCCCAGCATCCAACACTTCCACCACCCTGATGCTTCTGGATGTATCTGTTCACCATTGTTTTCTCCCATTAGAACTGCAAGGTGGTTCCAGCAATTAACTACACAGTAGCTGACAGACAAACATGGCTGTTTAAAATTCAGTTAATTAAAATAAAGTAAATCCAGATCCTCGTGGTACAGGCTGCATTTTAGGCACTCAACAGCGACATGTGGCTGGGGCTCACACTGGGCAGCACAGAGCCACTGACATTTCCATCAGAGCTGTAAATGCCACTGGGGAGCCAGCATCAGGGGCCATATGTCTTATTCACTACACTCCAAGGCTTCAGAAGATGGTGAGTGTAGAAAGGAATGAATCAATGAATGTGGGAAGGAGTGAAGGGATGAGCAGGCAGAGGGATGAAATGAATCACTCAGGAGTTCTCCTGGCAGAATAAATGACCTGCTACTCCCCCATCATCTCTCCTGTGAGATCCTACCTTGGCCTCTGGGTCGGTGCGGAAAAGCCCCTCCAGCACGTGCAGGGCATCCAGGACGCCATGGTCAGGGCCCTTGCAGTAGGACAGCAGGCGGCGCACGTCGTCTGGCGCCACAAACTGCTTGGAGATCTGGTTGGTCATTCGCACCGGCAGGCAGGCGTTGGCCAGCAGGTGGCCTGGGCGGAAGTGGTAGGCGAACCCGCGTGGGCAGGCTGGGTGCGAGTGGGTGAGCTGGCACTCTGACACCACGAGGCGGTCCCGCAGCGGACTCAGCTTCAGGGTGATGAAGGCCGGGCAGCTGGGTTGGCAGGACCTGCAAGAGGAATCACTCACTGTCACATCCCTCCGCCACACCCCTTTCCTTCCTTCGACTTTGCATCTTTCTCACTCTCTCGTTTCCAGCATAGAGAAAACTAGAAAGCCCAAAAGAATATGTTAGTCATGTGATATTGGGCAGATAACTTTGTCCAGATACCTTGGTTTCACCATATATTAAAAGTAATAATCAGACCTTCTTCATAAGATAGTTGGACATTTTTAAAAAGTGATATAGGTAAACAAATTAAAATACCATCTGGAACACAATAAGCATGACATACATGCTTGCACAAGTCCTGTACTCAGCGCTGCCAATTCTGTCAAAAATTAGTAACTGCTTTATTATACTCCCAAAAAAGATTTCTGCAGTAAAATGTCTCACATTGATCAATATCTGCTTCTGGTTTAGCAATAACAGGTAGGAAGCAGGAAGAGCTCTGTGGCTCCTGTCCTGTTGAGTTCTTTTCCCTCCCTTGGTAGTGGCAGCCACTACCAAAATGGTATTTCATTACAAGTCTTATGAGGTATTTATCTGTTTTGAAACTTGGTATATGTAAAGAGGTGCTCAAACTCAAAGAAACCACAAATAAAAAGCCCACAGAAACACCACAACACACCCTCAGCATGCCACATTAAAGAGATTGATCAGCTGAGCACAATGGGACATCTGTGAAGGCCCAGCTACTTGCCTAGGAGTTTGAAACCAACTTAGGCCATATGGCGAGACTCATCTTTTAAAAAAGAGTAAATAAAAACAAGGTTAGAACAAAAGAGAGACTGATAACATCTAGGGTTGATGGACACGTACAGCCACTGGAATTCTCATGTATCCATGTTGAATGCTGAAACCACTTTAGAAAACCATGAGGTTGTGTTTGCTAAGCAACTTCTGTGCTTCTCCTCTCATGATCTTATTTAACACAAATGCCTTCACATGAGCACTGAGACACGTGCAGGGGCACATTCACAGCAGCACTACTTGTAGTAGCCAGTATGTGCAGCTCAAATACACAAGAATAAAGTGAGAAAATAAGTTGATATATTCCCCTCAAAAAATCACACTAATCAAAACAACATGTCACTATGAATCTCACACATCTGCTGTTTGAAAAAAGCCAAACACAAAAGAATCCGTGATAGGATTCACATTCATATAAACTTCAACAGTGGGCAACGTTAACTTCTGCTGTTAGTAGACTTGAAAGCGGTTATCTCTGTGTGGTTAATCAACCCTGGAGGGGTTACCAGAGTTCTAGGGCACCAGACATGTTCTGGGGGGCTGGTTAAATGTGTTTAGTTTTGGGAAAAGTCATCCAGTTGCACATGTATGATGTGTGCACTTTCTTGGATATGTGTGGTATTTTTGAAAGTTTACTCTCAAAACTTTTGCTTCCTAGAGTTGTAGGAAGAATAATGACTGCCCAAAATGGTCATATCTGGTCACTAGAAAAGTGAATGTTGCCTTACATAGCAAAGGGTTTCTGCAGGTATGATTAAACTAAGGATCTTCAGGTGGGAGATTCTGAACTCTCAGGTGGGTCTGATGCCATCATAGGTTCCTTGGAAAGAACACAGGGAAGCAAAAAGATCAGAGAAAGAGAAAAACAAAGCTACTTTGTTGGCTTTGAAAATGGAAAGGTTTCCAACTGGAGAATGTGGGTGGGCTCCAGATGCTTCAATATAAAGCAGGTTCTCCCAGAGATTATAGAAGGAACACAACCCTCGAGACACCTTGAGTTTAGACACACATATTATGGTTGGCAGTACTGCAAGATGATAAATTCTTGTCTTAAGCCACCACATTCATGGTAGACTTATGTTGTCATTGTTTTTTTTGAAAGAGTGATAGATCAGGACACTCATTACCATCTGTACATCCCTTTGCAACTTGCTTCTTCATTCCAAAGACTGTCTAGACTCTTTGAAATCATTCCTTTTACTGGCTGACTAATGTCCCAGTCCAAGACCCCACTGACTGTTGTGGGGATTTCAGGTCATCCTTTGTCCAGATCACACGCTAGTGGACCCTCTCTTAGACAGCTGTGTGTGTGAATAAGAGTCTGTCTGGGACAGTGGTTCTCAACCTGCAGTCCACAGCCCATAACACAAAGTCAATTTAGACAGTTACAGCCAGCATTAAAACAAATGAAGTAAAATACGAAGAGAAAGTGTCTGGGTTTGATTCCCAGCACTCAAAAAACAAACAAACAAAAAAAAAAAAACAAAAAAAACCAAACCAGTGGTATTTCTTTGAGCTTCTACTTTCAGAAAGGAAGCGTGGCATTTTCTTCATGAGCAGGTATGCTTTCAATATTTTCAGAAATGAAGCTCTGGTAACCCCTCCAGGGTTGATTAACCACACAGAGATAACCGCTTTCAAGTCTACTAACAGCAGAAGTTAACGTTGCCCACTGTTGAAGGTTTATACTGCAGGGTTTGGAAAACTTTTTACCAACAGTAAGAAAGCAAATACAACAGTATGATTAAAAATACAGTGTATGTTCAAATATTCTAAAGAACAATTCATTACAATAAAACACCAATTGCCATTAATCCCCTTGCTTCAAACATACTGAGCCCATCATTCTTGGCACTTTCTGAAGCAATTCTAGAAGTCCTCTTTCACAAGTGTCTTTACAAAGACAATGTCTGGTTAAAAATACAATGAGTGAATGCTTTGAGGAAGATTAATGGCAAGTTGTCTTTATTGCAGCAAATTTTTAAAATCTAGACTCCTGTATGTTTTGATCATCCCTTTTTATTCTGGCACTCCATTGCAAATGAACCACAGATAACATATAAACGAATGGGTATGACTGTTGCAATAAAACTGCAGGTTGGATTTGGCCAGAGGGCTTTCCAGTTTGCTGACCCTGGTAACAGACCAGGGACTGGCATATGCTTAAGAAGTCCCAGCTTCTGGTAGTAAATGCCAGTAGCACAATGCCACATTTCTTCCTAGTGGCTCTTGAGAAGGGCAATTCTCCTCAGGAGCCACCCTGAGAACCACCAGTAAATACTTACGAAGTTTCTTCTTAAACCTGAAAGGGAGCCACAATACACTCTTTTCTCTTATATGCATGCCTGTGAGCCTGCTAGATTTTAAAAATCTACGTCAAGGGTTGGAGATTTTTTGGTAATATAAATGATGCAAATTTAGAAAACTCTTAAACACATAAATTGATATGAATAAAACACAAACATATAGCCACATAGTGCTACTGGGTAGAAGCATAACAAAGTAACATTCAGCCACTTCCCATCTACCAAAGTAGCAAGTTCGTGGGATTCTATCCTGTACATTTTCCTAGAACAATTCATGGGTTTTTGTGAGACTCTGACCTGAACTCTTTGTGCCTACCTAGTATTTCAGTCCCTAAGACAAAGGTCACCTTCCCATTCAGGGAAGGTCACTTTTCTGCGAAGCCAGTTACCTTTCCAGTATCACATCTACTGATGCTTCAACCCTGTGTTTTGCTCCTCTCTAAATGTAAACTTCACATGGACAGGAATTTTTGCCTATTTCATCTGTATCCCCACAACCTAGAACAGTATCTGGGCCCTATAGTTGCTCAGTAAGTTTAGTCAGCCCTCATATCCACAGATTCCCTATCTGTGGATTTACCCAACTACAGATGGAACATATTAAAAAAAAAATTGCACAAGTACTGAAGCAATGAAGCAGTATAACTATTTATATAGGATTTACACGCATTGTTTTATAAATCAGCTAGAGAAAATTTAAAGTATACAGGAGGAAGTACACAGGTTTTATATAAACGCTATGCAATTTTACGTAAGAGAGTTGAGCACATGTGGATTTTGGTGCGCTGGAACCAGTGCCCTAATATTAAGGGCTGACTGTATGATAAATGAATGACAGAACCCTGCTTTGGAATCTAGACACCTGTTAGATACTCCTTGGGATACTCTCCCTGCCCCATACAACCAAAACCATTCAGCACACCTCCAAAACCTCTCTGGAACATCTGTGTTTTTCCATTTCCAATGCCACCAACGCACTGTAAATTCTTTTTTCCTTTATAAAGCTCCCTTCTCCCTTCTTTTTACCATTCAATTTTGACTCATTCTTCATACTGCAGAGCTAGCATCATGTCCTCCAGGAAGTGTTCCTAGATAAATCATTGGTTAGGACAGATATCATTATACAAATGTGATTGATGCTTACCTATATTAGATGCTCCTCATTGAAACCTTAGCATCTAAGACACATATACTATGCACACTGCTACTCAAAACAACTTTCTTGGATAAACGGACAAACAGGCTAGTGCCTAGAACCAAGCAATATCTGGGATACTGGCGGATTTGATTCTCATACTGATAATCCATAATTGAAATAAAGATGTATAGTAGGGGAGAAGAGAAAGTGG
Source organism: Dolichotis patagonum (assembly GCA_004027295.1). Taxonomy (NCBI): domain Eukaryota; kingdom Metazoa; phylum Chordata; class Mammalia; order Rodentia; family Caviidae; genus Dolichotis; species Dolichotis patagonum. The sequence goes on from PVJX010015262.1 coordinate 35,450, forward strand.
AAATTAGAAGCATGGATTTTGTAGCTGGCCTGTGGAGGTCCAAATCCTGGTTTTCTCTTCTTTCAGCTATGATATCTTGGGAAAGTCTTATGACCATGCTGTGCCTGTTTTCTTACTTGGAAACTGGAGCTGAAGTAACAACTCCAAAGAATTGTTGAGAGCACTAAACAAGAGGATAAAATGATGTGATGTGGTCATAAAAGGGCCAAGTGCTTAATAAACTCTTAAGAGACAAGAAACTGGGGCTTAAATATGTGAAGCCCATTGCTCAAAGATGCCCATCCAGTAAGCAGGTGAGCTGGACTCAGGTAGCCTATGTTATTAAATGCTCTGCTCTTTTCTATGGCTCCTCAGCCATGGGTCTCTAACTCATACCAACAGGTGCCAGGTTGGCAGGTTAAGGAAGCAACTCCACATGAAGGGGCAGAGAGCAGCGAAGTGTAGGGCAAACCTGAGAACAAATGGGGTTGGCTGTTTGCTTCATGGAAACATGGGTTTGCCTCCTCTCCAGTTTAAGGGAAGCTAGAAGCCCAACACTGTATGAGGAACAATCTCAGCTTAATATTGGGATCAGTGGAAACATCACTGGCCGTGATGATTCCTGGCACTCCTGGATGGATCACCCGCCCCTCCTTATAGCATTATGCAGTTGGGTTAAACTATCTGTGACCTTCTTTTACTGTTAGTCTTCCTGTCCAGTCTAAACGTTCAGGAAGGGCAGAAATTTTGGCTCTTGTTCAACTGTCCTCCTCATATATTAACATATCCCCAACTCAGCATGGGACCTGGCCCTGGTATTCACTGAATAGAGGAATCTTTTCTTTTGTCTTGTAGCTTTCCTAGAACTGTCTCACAGTTTTTCCTCTTTGTGTGTGTATAAAATCTGGCTCCATTTTCCTGGCTTTCTCTGGTGGTTCTATCTCAATTTTCTATGTCTCTTTACTCTCTCTGCCTCTCTGTCTCTGACTCCCTCTTTCTCTCTGTAAATTGGACCCAAGATGTTGCTCACTCTGTGCATGCTTTGCTCGTCTGGCTCCCCAGCTCCTCTCCTCTCAGTAAGTATCCCTCTTTGACTCCCTTCCTCAGTATTTTTGGCCAGTCTCAGCCAGCCAGTCTCCCTCCCAACTCTGGGTGGGGGCTCAATGCCCCTCTTATTCCCTCCCCCCTGCAGGGCTGCGGCTCAGGCTCACGCACCACTCTGCAGGCTGGTTGGGTGAGCGCACATCCTTGCACACCAGCAGCACGTAGCTGTACTTGAGCACGTGGACGAGCCTGTAGAGCGGGGGCACACCGGCCCAGGGGCTGCGAGCCACACGCGTGGAGTTCTTGACCGAGAACATCACCAACCGCTGCTGGCACCATTTGTCGAAGAAGCGGCTGAACTCAGCCCAGGAGAAGAAGGCTCGTTTCAGCAGCTCCTCTTCCTCCTTCCCCACCACTGTGCTGGGTGGGGGTTCTGGCTGCTCCATCGTGGGGCCCTGAGGGGACTGGGGGAGAACAGCTGGATATCTAACCCATCTCCACAGGCTAACTCTTTCTCTCCATTCTCAGCCTGCCCAGTGCAGGTGCCTTTGTCTAGGAGGGGCCTTGGGCTCGGTGCAAACTTTTTATCCAGATGTGAATCTCCATCTCATCTTTGCTGACTCCTAATCACTCCCTGGTTCAGCGGGAGTCTAACCCCAACTCTGTGACTACTCCTAGGTACAGGGTGGGTTCAGCTGTGGAGAACTCGTTATATGTGTTCCTAGTATCCAACTAAGATCTCCTCACCCTCCAGAGGTGTCCGCGATCCCTGGTGATAACTAGTACCCCCCCCATTCCTTAGGGATTCCTACTTCCTACATTTTGCTGTAACTCATAGCCTTCTGTCCCCCTTTCTAAAGATATTTCATCTCCGCGTGTCCTCCTGACGTCCAGGCACAGATCCCAGGCATGCATCTGTGGCTCCTTTCTCCCCACATGTCTTTGATATGCAGCTGCTGCCCCTCCAGTAGATGTGGCCCCTATGGGTCATCACTTTCAGCTGTGGCTTGGGTCTCCCAGAGACGCTCTCATCTCTACCTCCAGATATCTGGACCCTTTGCCTACAGGTGTGTGGCCCACTGTGACCAATTCGACTCAGAATTGTCACAGATATTCACCCGTGGTGTAGTTCCTCCTAAGACCCGCCCCTCCCCCCCTTTCAAGCTGTGGCCTCCTCACCATTCTCCCCAGCGTGAGGCTTCCCTCCAGACATGGCCCCTTGTCCTCAGATGGGTTTCTTCACCTCAGATTCACCCCCACGTACAGCTGCTCCTTCCCCTCCCACGGAGTCCCCGCCAGTTGGCTCCCGCCTCCCTCAGCCCTCCCAGTCCAGCTCGCGGCGGTCTCTTTTAGACCTGCGGTCCCACCCAGCTGTGCTTCGATTCTACCCCAGATGTGCACCCTTTCTGCCTCCCCCTCACCTACCCAACCCGGAGCGGCGTCCATCTCCCACAATGCCCTGCGCCGAAGCCAGGCCTGGTCCTTGCTCCCGGGATGCTACGCGCGACCTCCCTCCTCTCCTCCCGCCGTACCTCGTGTGGAGGATTCCACCAAAACTTCCTCTTTTCCCGCCAGTCCCTTCCTGGGACCCTCGACCACACCAGTTTATCCAGGGCGAGGGCAGGCTCAGGGTCGCTTCCCAGCATGCTACGTGGGAGGGCTCACGCCACTACACCATTTTTTCCGTGCTGCTTTGTGTCAGCAGACTACAACTCCCAGCATCCTCCGTGCGAGGACGCTGCGCAGACACCCTGGGACCCGCCCCTTGCGCGTCCCCACCTCTGCCCGCCAAAGTCTGCGCGCGAAATCCGTGGCGCGAATCTGGGACTGCCGAGTTCGTCGCGCTAAGAGAGTGTGGCGTCCGGGGCAGCCGTGCGCCAGGCAAGTGGGGCCGCTGGCGTGGCGCTGGGGGTGGGGTGGCTGCCGTGCTGAGGGCTCTTGGCCCGTGGCTTCGGTTGGTATGTGTGGCGGCAGAGGAGCGGGCGGTAGGACGATGAGGAGGCCGTGAAAGCGGCGGAAGGGGTTGTAGGCGGGCAGCGGGGTGCTGGCCGCTTGGAGGAAGAGGAGTCAATTAGAGGGTCGACGAGGGCCACAGCCAGCTGGGTTCGGTAGGGCCTGAGGAGAAGCCTAGGAAACAGGGCTCCTGGAAGGAGGCGGGGTAGAGCAGGGTGGGGGCGGGGCCTGGGAATGTGTTTAGAGTTGGGCATGGCCGTTTGGGAGTGGGAGGGGCTTGAGGCGGGACCCCTGCGAGGCCTAGGCAGTGGCAGGGTTTATTTAACAAGTGGCATTAATACAGGTGGAGGGAGGGGAATCAGCACGCCAGAGGTGGAGCCAGTAGGTGATCAGTGGTGAGGTGCAAGCAAAAGCCTCGTAAAAGGAATCTTATGGGTAGTGAAAAGTCTGGCGCTGTGTATGCCTGACAATTGGCAGGGGCTAGGGAAAGGGAGCGCTAGATTGCAAGGAAGGGACAAAGGTCTAGGAACGAGTGGGGCCTCGGACTTCCTTTCAGGTGTCCTTATGACTGGCAATTTAGCCTTGGGCAAGGCAAGGTCTCTCTCCAGTCTCAGTGTCTGCATTGTCTTGAGAAATGCTGTTTTAAATCTAAGAAAATGAGCATATTAAGGGGAAAGGTGTAAATATGTTAGACAAGGAGAGGCTGTGACTAGGAAAGCAGACAGGACTACAGATGTGAGCCTTGATTATCTAAAATACTTGCAGACTTGAGCTTTCTAGCCTATCATCCATCCACAGTTCACCGGAGATCTTTTTATATCTTTCCTCCTTACAATGGACTGCATGTATCAAAAGGTCTTGATTATCAGCCCTGACTTTTTAAGCATTGATGTTTTTGCTACTTGAGTTTTTGAGAGAATAATAAATGTATATTGGCCAATGCACTCAGGTCCAGGCACAGCATTAGGGCCCGGTGATATATCACTGAACAAGATAGGCAAAATCAGGAAACTCATATTTTAAAACCCTTATCTGCTTCAACAGTTACTTGCCACATTGCTGTTTAAATCTAAATTAATGAGAATCAAATAAGAAACCCAGCTCCTCAGTCTCACTGGCTGCAGTTTAAATGTTCAGAAGTCACATGTGGCAGGAGTTGTCATGTTGGACAGCACGTGGAACATTTCTATCACTGCGGAAAGTTACATTGGATGGCATTGTTTCCAGAGGGTGAGGAGAATTCTTAGAACATCAGGTCGTAATAAATATTGTGTAGAAAAAGAGTGAGGGGATAGTGTGGATGAGAGGAGGGGCTGTGTTCCTGGCTGGGGTGGTCAGGGAAGGCCTGTGAGCGGAGAGCTTCCTGATATTAGGGGTTGTCCAGACACTGATATTCACCAACTGCTTTTCCTGGGGTAGCAGTTGCAGGAAAGATAGGATGCCTAACTTGGTTGCTCCAGAGGGATTGAAGAAAAGCAGTTAGTGAGTTGGTGAGGAATTGCTTATCTGTCCCCTAGAGGACTTGGGGGTTTATTCCAAATGAGAAGGTACAGCCGGTGGGACTTAGCATGAGTTCCCTGTGTAAGAGAAAACATTGAGTAAGCAGAAACTCCCACATTTTGGATCCCCCCGCCCCCCGTACCTTTTAAAGTACTACACTAAGTAAAGTGATTTCCGTTTGGTGTAAATTTTTTTTTGCTGTGAGTTTGTTAAGAGTAGATTCACATAACCACCTCAATCAAGATTCTGTTCCATTACCCCTAAAAATTGTCCTCTTCTGCCTATTTTGTGGCCTGCTCTTCTCCCTGGCTGTCGCTGTCCCTGAAGCGGTGCAAACTTAAATATATCCTGCACCAGAAAACCGCTCTGTAAGCCGTGGAAAGCCTCATGTGACGTAGGCATCGTTCACCTGGTACCCCCAAGGGTATTCAGGTTGTTTCCAGCATCTGATGGTCTTGAGCAGAGCTGCTGTTGACATCTCCAAAGCAACTGCACAGGAAGTGACAAGAGCGTTCGGGCACCTTGTAGTTGTGTATGCAGATATAGAGGTAGAAGTTTGCAGTCTTTCTCCTGACCACTTCCATTTTCTAGGCTGAGAGTGAAGACAGAGGAGGGTTTGGCAGCCAGAGAAGCAAATCCACTCTGAGCAAATAAGATTGCTGAAGGGATCAGGGAAATGTAGTGTTCTGTTGGCAGTTTTTGGCACAGTTGGTAGCTCTGCAAGTGCAGGCATGGTGTAGATGGACAGTGGGCTCAGTCAGCATTGGAGTTTTGCCAGGTAAGTGACAAAGCAAGGGAAGCAGGGGCAAGGGAGCACAGGGATGGAACAAGGCCAACGTGAAAAGGTGACATTAACCACAGGCTCATAGGCCCAGGAAGGACTAGGAACTTTTGAAGTTGAGCTCTTGGGGAAGGAAAGAGGGGGACATTAGCTGGAAAATGGTGTATTTGAACCAGGATACAAATGTGAGCAACATTGCATAGAAATAGTATTTCACGCCGGAGTACTGAGCCCTTTTATCTTTCACACCCCTTCAGCTCTAAGCTCCTAACCACTTGGAACAAATGTAGAACAGCACTTCTGGCCTTCAGCAGCTGACACTGTCTGACGAGAATTTAGCTATCAGGTTTTGTTCTTTGTATTTATTTTTTATTGCTGTATTTATGATTTATGACATGATTTATGACAAGTAATGGTATTCTTTATAGAGGAATGACAGAAATTTCCTTGTTCAGTATAAGTCTTGGGAATGTGGAGCTAGATTACCTGGGTTGAATCCCCTTCTACCACTAGAAACTCTGTGACTTGAGATTCAGTTCCTTGTCACCAAAGTAGGATAAGTACTACTAGAGTACCTCATCAGGTTGTTGGGAGTTTGGGTAATACAACATCTTCCTGGTTGATGTTAATCTCAGTAACCCTAAAATCTAGGAACCACTTCTATCTCAAACCTCTGCCTTCCTCTCCCCTAGGATGTTTGGGGACATGGACTCTGGAGCTAAACAATTGGCTCTTGAATCCTAGCTCTGTGATCCATGAGGCTGTGTGATTTAGGATAAGTTGCTCAACCTGCCTGTGCCCACATCTTACTTATAAAACAGCTATAATGGCTTGTGATAGGATTTAAGGCACTAGGAGTAACAGTACCTAGTCAACACCTCAGTTAGTAAAATATTGAATCTTACAGAAAAAATAAATAAATGAAAATTCAGATCACACCCAATTTCTGTAATGACAGAAACCACAAAAGTGGTGTAAAGAATGTCTGATTTGGGGGAAGTAATTTTTGGAGGAGAAGGGATGAATTGAGCACAGCCCCATCTACCTAGGGTACGACATAGGATTAGAAAGATAAATTCTAAACATGATCACAAGAGCACAGGGTCGACATAAGATGTGTAGTGAGAGGTACCAGTTAACTGCACAGATCAGAAAAGCAAACATCCTTACAGCAAGTATGGGAGAGGTGTGTAGAGGTGGCAGTGGTGCACTGGGTTGGCGGGGGAGGGAGGCCCACAGCTGGCCAAGCCAGGAAAACCTTGCAGAGGGGAGAGACCGGGGGATGTGTGGGTAGGGGGAGTTACAGAAAAATTAGAGCTTAAATGTACTAATTTTTTAAAAATTGAACAGCATACATTCACATGGTGGACAAATACAATCAGAATATATTTCTAACCTAATGGAAAGTCTAGTGCACACATCTCTTCCCATCTGAGTTAATGAATTATATTCCAGAGTTTCTATTTGTAAATAATAGCCAAATGCTTGTTTCTCCCATGTTACAAAATAAGTAGCATATTATACACTATTCTGCCTACTTTATTGTTTACTTTTGCTTAAGGTTCTACTTAATATATCTAAGATTTCTTTCTGTGTACTAATATACGTGGAGCACTCTTTTTTTTTTTTTGGTCTTTGAGACAGTTTCACTATACAGTTCAGGCTGTCCTTGAACTCACTTTGTAGCACAGGCTGTCCTTGAATTTGAGATCCTCCTTCTTCAGCCTCCCAAAGTGCTGGGATTACAGGGTTATGCCACCATGCCCAGCTTTCTTCATTCTTTTTGTTTACATTTTATTTTGGAATAATTAGAGACTGAAGTTTGTAAAACTAGTACATTCAGCTTCCCCCAATGATGTATCGTATACAACCGTAGTCTATTATCAAAACCAGGAACTCAATATAGTATTTTTAACTGAACTAGGAACCTTGTCCAGTTTTCAGCAGTTTTTATGCTTGCTCAGGTGTTTGGTGTGTGTGTGTGTGTGTGTGTATGCTCAGTGTGATTCCTTGTATAGGCATATAGAGCAGTTACTTCTCTACAAAGGAATTCCCAGTGCTTCGATTTTTATTGCAGTCCTTCCCTCAGGCCCTGGCAACTACTGATTGGTTCTCCATCTCTAGTTTTATGGTTTAGGAAATGTTATGTAAACAGAATTATGCAGTAGTAACCTTTGAGATAGGCTTTTTAAATTCATCATAATGAAATCTAACATAATGTCCTGAGACCTAGGTTGCAGATATCAGTAGCACTGTTTTTATTATTGAGTAATG